>CAKNYM010047466.1:39175-59354 GCA_932195095.1 Andricus curvator | reverse complement strand
AAAATGTTTCATTGGTAAATACTCTTCTCTTATTAACCTCATAAAACGAAAATAAAATTTTTAAATTGTGAAAATCCTCCTCATATATTTTTGAGCATCTAGGAATTTTCTGGTTTAGTTTTATGAGGTTCGGATGAGATATATTTTCTTATAAATAAACTCAAAGTACAAAGTCATCCTAATTATTAAAAATTGAACATATTATGCAGGTTATGAAAACAGTATTATTCACAATTTATGCAAAATTGGACACACAACAATAATAATTTATATTTCGGCTCCGCCAAACCTCAGAATATAATTCGAGTCTTTTCCCATTTCACACATACACCCAAAATCAAACTTGTGAGTGCTAAAATGACTTCGATTTCTAATTATATTTCCTTTTGCTTCCACACTACTGCACTAGACAAATTATCTTCACTAGACTTTTTCCAACGTATCGCTAGGAAATTTTTTTACGTTTTGCAGCCTATCTCCACATTCTCAGACAGTAAACATTTAACTTATAATATCACAGTCTCACATTCATTATAAATACGTTATTTTATGCAGAGGGGCCTAATTTTTTTATTGCAAAATATAGGATAAGAACGAAACGCGTAATTTATTAGTATATAATAAATAATACCACATATTTGTATCAAATTTGTAAACTTAATTTATTGCATTAAAAAAAACATTGGTTGTCCACGAGGTTTTCAATCAAAACATGATAGCATAATTGCTGGTACGATCAGTGAAACTTGAGATAATAGATATGAAAAAAAAAGACTATTGCCACGTCGGATCGAATTGTACAAGCAGGGTATGATTTAGAAGGTATTTGGAAATGTGTGTTTGTTCGTGTAAAAGAAAATAATACGGAAATGCGTGAATTTTTAGCGTCACATTCAATTCTCCAACAATCGCCGCTGAATCCGCGAGACGCATTTTACGGTGGTCGAACAGGAAACACTGTTACATTGTATGAAACTACGGAGAATGACGAGATACACTACTGTGATGTATGCTCATTGTATTCCTTCATTTGCAAAACAGGAAAGTTTCCGGTACGTTACCCTAAAATGTATATAGGTGATGCATGCAAAGAACTTACAGGACCTTCTAATGCTAACATTGATCGAATTGAAGGCCTGATAAAGTGTGCAATTTTACCACCGCGCAACTTGTTTCATCCCGTACTGCCCTTTGAATGTATAATCGCCTTTTATTTTCTTTATGTCGTTCTTGTCGCCAGGAGAAGAGGCATGACAATTGTGCGCATGAGAATCCTGTAGATCGAAAATTTGAAGGAACTTTGGTAGTTGATGAGGTCAAAGCAGCTGTTTCAAAAGGTTGTCAAATTGTTAATGTATATAAAATTTGGCAGTATGAGGTGACACAATATGACCCTGTTACAGTCACGGGAGGTCATTTTGCAGAGTATATACAATTATAAACACATTCTTGAAATTTAAACAAGAAGCAAGTGGTTGGCCAGATTGGTGCAAATCCGATGAAGATAAAGAAAAATATTTAGACGACTACGTTCGATTAGAAGATATTACGTTAGATCGGAATAAGATGAGTGTTAATTCTGGTCTACGTTCATTGGCAAGGTTTGCCTTAATTCGGTTTGGGGAAAGATTGGCCAACGAGAAAATCTCCCAAAAACAGAGATTGTAACGACACGTAAACGACTTTTAGAACTTTTTTTAGATCCGTCTGTTAAAGTTTCGGGTGTACTTCATGTAAATAAAATGACGTTGAATGTGTCGTGGTCACGCACACAAGATGCTATTGTGACGTCGCCTGTCACGAACGTTGTTATAGCGGCTTACACAACAGCCCAGGCAAAATTGAAGCTATATTCATATTTAGAAAATCTCGAGAAACGTGTATTGTACTACGATACCGATTCATGTATTTATGTAAAGCGTGGAACACCAAATCAATATCTCCCACCTTTCGGATCTTTTCTCGGCGACATGACGAATGAACTTTCGTGCTATGGAGAAGGTAGTTATATTAGAGCTTTTGCGTCCGATGGAACAAAATTCTATGCGTATGTCGCACGCAAACCCGACGGAGATGAGGTCGAGGTATGTAATGTGAAAGGAATTACAGTACAAGTCCGATAAGTTGCCGTCCGATAAGTGTACACTTCCCTTAAAACGTCGTCACACGCACGGCACGCACACTAATTGGGGTTCCCCCACTACGTGTGCCATTTTGCTTATGATTTGCGCAACATTCTTACGCATGCGTGCACCTAATATCGTGCTACTAGAGGGGGCATCCGATAAGTCCGCAATTCCTGGAATTTTCCGCCCCTACAGCCCCGAAATGAGAAACTTATCGGACTTCTACTTTACACTGAAATATCTTGGTTCGCGTAGTATAAATTTTCAGATAATCAGAGAGTTTGCTCTAGGCAAAAGAACAGATGCCATTGTGCTTTAATATAATACTATTCGAAGCACACCATTTAATTTGATAGTTGCACGATTAGACACTAAAACTTGTAAACCAAGCCTTGTTAAAAAACGATCCAATGGACGTTTTGGAACACTTACATATGGATGTATAGAATAATTTCATTATTTTAAGCCATACATCTCACCATTTTTATGATTATACCCGCTCTGTGAAATGTAAAAAAAGTCTTTTTAGTTTAAAATATAGAAAAAATTTCTTCATGAATATTTTTTTCTAGTTAAATATAAATTGTTATAAAAGAAAAAATGAGACAAAAAATAGATTTGAGTTGAATGAGGGCTCCACTTGATAGAAGATAATAATACGACATGTCAGCATCGTTAGTGCGCCACATCCTGGACCATAGAAAGTGTGACTGTTGTAACTCTAGTAGCGGGACGAAGTGATATGATAACACTTCTCGCTAGCATAACAAAAAATTGTATTCGTACAAATGAAGGCGTATCACCAAGTTACACCTTCTATTATTATTTTCACTATTCGTAATAATGGCGTAATGAAAATATTTTGCGCGGACATATGCACACAACAACTAGCTAATTGTTGCGTGCACACACGCATGTGTATGCGACGGCGCGGCAATGAGTCAACCGAACAAGCTTATTTATAATAAAATGTATATACGCTTAATCGGTTAATTGTCAATATGGACACGCATTGGAAACATCCATGGACGTCAATGATATGTGGCCCCACATGATGCGGAAAAACATATTCTATTGACGAGTTTTTCCGATATATGAATCATATGAGTGATACACAATTTTCTCCAATTCTATCCTACTATTCTGAATGGCAACCCAGTTATAAAGAGTATGGCAAAACTGTAGAATTTCGCGAAGATCTTTCACAACCAGCTGATTTTGCCAAATATTCCCGTCAAAAACAATACTGTTGTGGATTTATTTACTAAGGGTAGTCATCATAAAAATTTAAGCGTAATATTTATTGAATAGAATATGTTTCACTAAGGGCGCGGGCAACGCGATATATCTTCAAATGCAAATTATATTGTAGTATTTAAGAATCATCGCGATCAGGCACAAATACGACATCTTGCACGTCAAGTATGTACTGAAAATCCTCGTTTCTTGCAATATGTATATCATGATGCTACTTCTCAGCCACATGGATATCTTTTTTTAGATCTGGAGCAATCCACACTTGAAAATTGTCGATATCGCACATGTATTTCCCTGAGCGGCCCCTATCAATATGTTTATGTACCTGTTAAATCAATAAAGTGAAGTAACATGAGTGAACAGGTACTAGCTCTTCATTTGTAATGTCGCTGCACGCACGCGGCTCGATCAGTAAAAAACAAGCAATCATTTTACGGGCGGTGTGTCATCTAACAGATAAGCAAAGAAAAGCTGTACTGAACACATCTGATGTAAAATTGATTCGCTGTATTTGTGAATGTGCCTTCAATTTACTTCGAGGAAACGTACCTTTTAATTCATCGCAAAAAAATCGTCTACGGAAACATGCACCAGTTTTAAGAAAAGTGATTACCATTATTACTTGCTCCAATAATAGGTACAGTGTTAGCAAGTTTAATTGAACGTGTAGTTTGAGTAATAATGGATCATGCGAGCAAAAGGGTACTTGTACCACATGAAAATGTGGAGCGTTTGTAAGCAGGTATTATTAATAATGCTATTCTGCAAGAACCAAATTCCCTAACACCTGGAACTTCTTCAAGTAGACTTGATGAAGAAATGAATGTGAATGTAAATTTATCAACATATATGAAGATGATCGGGAAAAGTGAAGATTACATGAACAAGTTTTGAGAAGATATTCACATTTTTTTGATGAATCTAATCGAGGATTAAAAATTGATAATACAAAAAGTAAAGACGAAAATGAAGAAGAGGTAAACAGACTTCGCAATAGTTTCGTATCTAACGTTAGTGATAGTGTACCTGTACGTTACCAACGTCATGCTAATCTTTTGTTACGTAATTTCAGTAGTTTACCCGCTAGACGTATTAACTGGGACACGCAAGGTGTACTTTCAATGGATGTTACTCGTATGTCTAATTTAAATATAATTAATCTTGTCAACGATGCTATGCGTACTCGCAAACAACCTTCTGCACCAGGCATACGTACATTTGCTCGTTTCTTACGTGAAATAAATACTCCACGTGAGTATGTACCAAACATTGATTTTTGGAAAGAAGGGCAAGCAAGTGTCAGTCCTGCAATCAAAAGAAGATCCTCTTTGAAAATTTAGAATCGCTCTATTAAAAGTGGTGTGATTAGTAGGAGTAGTAGTAGTAGTACACCAGATTCTGATGCTGATAATTTGCAAACAGCTGACGATACTGCCGGAGAAGAAGATGAAGTGATCTAGTTCGTGTCATTCGCAAGAAAGGAGCGTTCGAGAAGGGATATGTGAGAGGTTGGACTGAGGAATTATTTGAGATTATACGATGAGATAAAAAATTACATTTCTTCTACGAGGAATAATGAAGTCGTGTGCGCAAAGATCTTTCTACCGATATTTTCCGTATTGATCAGGTAATCAAAACTCGTGGAACTCGTCGAAGAAAAGAAGATCTCACTGACCTATCCAAATGAATATATATTATCATGAAAGATCAATTTTATATAGTTTTACCGAATGATAGTAGTATGATTTTTTTCCAGAAAATACAACTCCTCATTTCATCACTCGATTACCTCAACCCATTCAACTTATTGGAAAGTGGTTTGTTGCACTTACAGAAATACAATTCCCGCAGACACTTTTATATATATCTCCTCAAGAATCTGATACACTTATCTCTGTAACCTCAGATTCTAATTCAATTCACAGAAGACAACTTCATTCAACCATATCCTCAATTTTACCTGGTTTTTACAACATTATTGATGAATTATTAACCGAAATTAATGAGTCAGTTGACATGCCCAACTCCTTTTTATTTACGCGTGCTCCAGGTGGATATTTACATGGGAAACGCATTGCCGTACTTAAAGCTAAAGATTAAGGTGTTTCACCTAATAATTATTAGGTGAAACACCTGTATCGCTCGGTAACAGAATACCAAATATGTTGTTTGTTTACACAGATATTTGTGAACCTTATGTTACTGGTGATGTTCAATCACCTCTTTTGCGATTTGTTCCTGTTGATACCGATAATTATTCATATGGATCTATAAAATCACGTTCTTTTTCACCGGAAACATACATTTCTCTTTTACATACACATTTCCAATCGATAGAAATAGATATAATAGATCATCTTGGTAGTCATGAAATCAAAAGTGTTCTCGTTGATTTATTTCGACGTGTTTTACCGCTCTTATCTAGAGGTGTAAAAGCTTTCGGAGAAGAGACACTGCGCGCTGGTGTAAGTATGACACGTAACTTGATTGATCGTAAAGCAAATTTATCAGATGCTTTTGAAAATCGACTGAAAGAGGCTGGAAAGAATCTACAGCGCAAAGGAGAAGCTAAATTAGATTCTCTAATGAGGGGGCTGGTTATAATACATCGCAAAATCAAAGATTGGCTCAGTTGATTACTGCTTATATCAGAAAGTGCACATGAGTACGCACGATAGAGAAAAAAGGAAATACTAGTTTGAAAAATAAGAAAAAGAATAAGGCATCTATTTGAAACCCTCGTAAAATACATTCACGTAAACAACAAATAATATCAAAGCAGAAGAAGAATAGGACAAGAAGTATAGCTGATATATTTACCTGAAAATAAAATTTAAAAAAAAGCAACAGTAAACATGGCTTTTCTCCACACAGATTCTTGAGAATGTATGAAGTCTGAGCTAGAATTATTTACTTTTCCATCAACTCAGATAACTATTCACCAGGGACAATGGTTTCATTATAAACCAATTTCTTCTCTCACAGACAGTGCTCCTATCGAATTTGTGGTACCTGGTCATGGAGATGAGTACCTTGATTTGGCACACACTATGTTGAGTATTCGTGCTTAAATAGTTTATACAGCAAAACCTGCTGCGGCTACTGATCCCGACACTACTCCAAGTACTGTCAATAATTTTTTGCATTCTATTTTTAGCCAAGTTGATGTTTATTTTAATCAAAAACTTTTTTTTCTTCCAAAAAATGCTTACGCATACAGAGCTTACATTGAAACCTTGTAAAATTTCAGTGGAGAAACAACAAATGTCGTCTCACTACCAGTCTGTAGTATGATGATACAACTGGAAAATTTGATGTGCTAGCAATTGGAAATTAAGGCTACAAAAAACGTCTTGCTTTTGTGGAGAAAGGAAAAACAGTTGATCTTCTCGGTCACCTACACTGTGAGGTTTCTATTCAAGAAAAGTAGTTACTGAACGGTGTCGAAGTACGCATTAGACTTGTTCGATCACGAGATACCTTTTGTCTTTTAGGTATTTCGAATACTCATCGGTTGCACATTCTAGAAGCAAGTTTGCTTGTTCGAAGAGCTAAAATTAATCCTGGAATTTTGCCAGCACATGCTAAAGCGTTATCTCAAGTAACAGCAAAATATGCTTTGACACGTGTTTTGTGTAAAGCCATCATAATACAAGCATGTATACATGGCCATACGATAGGAAATGTTATATTGGGCCAAATACCAAAGCCACTGGTACTTGGTTTTGTCGATAACAAAGCTTTTTATGGTGATCGCCAATACAGATGATTGGCAATAAGGATGACCATACAAAACCAGGAACCCATTGAGTTGCCCTCTACGTCAGTGGAAATGGTCATGGATACTACTTTGACAGTTAGGGGATCCCACCTATCATTCCACAACACATTAACAGACTTCGATGAAAGTGTAACCACTTCCGCTGGAACACCAAGCAGATCCAGAGCAATTTCTCCAGTGTTTACGGACAGTTTTGTATTCTTTTTCTTCAGTACATGTTTAGTGGTTTCAGTATGCATCAATTTCTTTCTCTTTTTTCGATGATTCGGATAGAAATGATAAGTTAGTTCTCGATTACCGTAATTCATTTATGTTTATTAAATATTATCCTAAATATACCACCGAATTTACAGGTAACTTTATATTACACTTACCTGTTCAAGGGTGTTGTTCTAAACTAATACTTTTATAAGCAATATGTATCCTGAATAATTACCGCATTTTGAAAACAAATATATTGGGGAATAAACAGTAAGATCAAAATAAATCATTTGCATCTTTTTATTTTTACCATCTCTTCAAACAAGCATCGTAAGTGGTGATAATAATAATAAAAGAAGTCAGCTAAAATACTTTAAACTTAGTTGGTTAGTTTCACTCTCTGTCAAACTATTATTCAAAAATGAATTACGAAGACCAAAAAAATCGCTATTTTTCGCGGGTATTATATTCACCATATTAATATTATTGCACTTTGACCTATTTACCAGATAGCAGTGTATGATCGAGATCACGTTAACATACCAGTATGGAAAGTAAGAATTTTTATTTCTCCCTACCCTTATCTATATATCTCTTTCATTTTTATAATTTGATGTAATCTTTTGTAAACTTTCTCTTTTTTAGCAATCGCTAGAAAATCTGGAAACTATTGAAGATATCATTCTCTCAATAAGAACACGTGGACCGCTTGCTTTCGATGCCCTTCTTTTAGGTCTCGATGAATCTGGCCATCAACAACTAGCTAATATACTAGAATATGCACCTCTATCATTATTGTAGAACTAAAATATTGAGATTTTTCAATGCATTATATTATTTTCTTAATTTAAAAAATATAAGTATAGTTCGTTTGGCCCTTTGGAGAGACTAAGTCCCCACTACTACTCCATTACTGCAAGTTTATGGTCATTTAATGACATTGACAAACATGGTGAATATGCAGTGTTGAGGGAGTGGTGGGGAGTTGTCGTCTCGCATCTATAGCTTGAGATGATTTAAATACCACAATAATTTCAAAACCAGCGTATAATAAGTCAAGTTTAAGGCAAAATGACAATTTTATAACAAGATATTACAAAAAAAAAGCGTCAAATTTCGTTGTTTTATAAAAATTGGAATAAGTCTGGAAATAATCAACACTTTTCAAAGTCAAGCCTTTCATAAATAATAACTCTACTGTCAAAAGGAAAACCCGATGGGTTACTTAATCGGATATTTGGTGTTTATTAGGTTGCAAGATTGCATGGGATTCAAAATATTGCATAAAATTGCAAAAGATTCCATTGATTGCCAGTGACGTAACTCGAAAATGGAGCCCCCCCACCCCGCAAAACATTTTTAAGAGGCCCCTTTGAAGATAAAAAGAAACAGTGCTTCATATATCAATTATTCATTGATTAAGCATACATATATTAAGCATACATACCTATACTGTAATACGTCTTGCTTTAATTTTGGCAAATTTATTGATGACAATATCCATATTCAATTCTTTGGCAGCTTTACGTTCTATTGAGAGTCGAGATAGATTCCTGAGTCGATGTTCATGTATCGTATTACGTAAATAGGATTTCATCTGTTTTAATTTGCTGAGGTTCCTTTCGCATGTAGCTACCGTCACAGGAAGAGTTACATAAATCCTTAAGGCAGTTATCACCTCTGAGAAATCGCTTTCTATAAAACTATATTTTATAAATAAAGTTTTGAAAACATATTTTACCGTACATTTGTCATCAACACCCTCATTTTTCAAAAAGTGGATTGCATTAATGAATTGCGAAGGGAATTCTTTTGTTAAATCTTCGCGGTAATGAAGCTATAATTTTTTTGCTGCTTCAAGAATTTCCGCCTCAGTTCGTGTGAATTCCTGTGAATCTTTCAACCAATTGTGTGTTAATTATTTCCAAGGTTTGATTGAAGACAGAGCTATTAAAAACTTCTTCTCTGTTCAAAAAACGATGGCCTTCTGCCAGTTCGTCAAAATACTTTTTACATTTTCGTTGTCATTTTTCTTCAAAAACTGGCTCCATGCTCTATTTTCGAAAAACTGCTGTAGCTTCTTCTTTGCATTCCTTATATTCTTGTCTGTATTCTTTTAAACGTTCCTTTGTAGTGTTCAGGATTTCAAGTGCTTTACTTAAATCGATTTTTTTTTATTGCAATAGTTTTGATGCTACGTTTATTTCGCTCAGTCTTTTGCAGAGCAGTGTGCACATCATTACGAATTGAAATTTTTCCATATTTTTTTGAATACCAGCTGCTGCGTCGCGTTCATCTTTCTTCGAACTGATTAATCGTATCTTTATCAAAGCTTTCATTATATCTACGAAACGAAGCGTTATGGCGTGTAAGGAAGTTTTCCTATCCGACCATCTTGTTGGATTCAATTTCTTCAATATTCTTAGGCGCGAATTTGACATTTCTCAAATTAAATAATAACCGCACCTGACGAGTCAACAACCCATCTTACGGTTATTATATACATGTAGTTATCCATACAAAAAAGATGCATAATTAAACTAGACTTAAGAAACGATAGAAATAAGAATAGTCGACACACGGTGACGCTAGCATCTGTGAGGCGCACGGTCGACACACGCATACGAACACTCATTAGACGCTAAGCTGTTTGAGGCGATAGTGTGTGGACTTACACACTCATACTCCCGACATTATATTTATACAACAAAATAGGAACAGTCAGACAAATGGGAAATTAGGAACAATGGAAGAATCTTCACAAAGAACGAAAAAAGAGTAAAGAGGCAACAAGTAAAATTTTCAAATAAACTACGAGAAAAAGAAACGAAAAGGAGACGATACAAAATAGAATTGCAAATAAAACTTCAATTTAGGATTTTAAATAGATGTCATTTGCGATTCCACTTATTTATGAAATTTTAGCAACAATACTGACCTTTGAAATATAATATTACTCTAATAAAGACTATAGGAAATTATAACCATTGGAATTTGAAAGGGCAATGAACCTTCTAATTTTTCAACTCCTATTAGTCTTTAAATAAAAGTGACAGTAGTTGTGAAGAATTTAGGTTCTTTAACATCTAGAAATGAGTGGAATCGAAATGCCGGATCATCAAATTATTGGGAGTAGTGCCGCGGAAGAACACCTATCGGGCGTGAGAAATGCTATTTTGCATAATACGACCAAATGCTCGCCCACAGGTGTTCTACGGCCGAAAGCAGTGAATTCTCCCACTGATCGATTCAGAGTTTACGACAGTCACTCAAAATCGACCATAAATCATTCTTAAGTCTACGGTATCGGAAATCGGAAAGAGTGTTCTTGCTATGGCTGGAAAATAGATTATGGGAGTCAGTTTAACTTCGCGGCAAGTTGGTTTTTTTTCTGGAACTTTAGTTTCCTAAATTCCTTTTATTTTTCTGACTAAAACAAAAAAAATAAAAATACGCAAAAAGCACACGGGGAAGTAAGTACTTCCTATATTGGAAAGAAAGCCCTGTAGTAGGGTAATATTCAAAGTAACGGTTTTTCTCGTATCGTTTTATCCGGGGATATTATCTGAAATTACAAAAAAGGGCATAAACGGAATATATATTAAATTCACGCCAGTCAATTGAGAGTAGGTTAATAACAACTTTTGGGCAACGAGAATTGTTCATCATTTCGCTTGACATCTGGTAATGTACAGTATCGACAATTGATGCACTACACTTCAAACACACACACAACCACATTTGATATGTAATCTATGTATATATAACCTGTGTCATCTCAAATGTAAAAATGTACCATGCTTAATAATATGTCTAATATTATTTTACACTAATAGAACAACAACCCAAGCTCAATGGCATTTTCGAAAAGCCCTGAATAAATAGGGGAGGGAATTAGCCCATAAAATTATCGATAGTTGCATGCAAGTTATTATTATTTAGCCATCCAGAATTGGTTTATTGAGTAAATCCCCTCGAATTTATTTAGTTAATAAATCCTCGGATGTAACAAATAATTGGTGGCAGCGGTGGGATTAATTCTCACTAATTGTTGTTAACTTGTATTGTTTGTTTTGTTGTAAAATAAAAAAAATAAATAAAATTCAAAAATTTTCCTCCGACAACGAAAATTTGAAGTTGCATACAGGCCTTAAATGGGTCGCTTCCAGCTTCAACTCTAGTTGTTTCTAAAATTAATTAGAAACAATTGCTTCATTGGTTAAAAACAATTTTTAGTTTTCTTGCTGAAAATGTTTCAAATTACACACTAGCGGAAGTGAGTTTATCTAGAAGGGTTAAAAACGTGATATTCTATACACTAGAATAATTTCAAATTTGACAATAGGCCTTGCAATTATGCAATAGGCCGAAATCGAGATTGAAATTAATCAAAAGTATTTAGAATGCGCAGTTCTGAAAACTTGATGAGCACTACGCTATCGGAATACAGATTATACACTATGTTCTAAACCTTGTCTATCAATGCCTGGCCAACAGAAGGCCCGTAGATCCAAGCATCGTGGGGGTAAAAAGGTTAGGGCAAGATACGAACGCGCTATTGCCCGCGCACATGCGAACTCAGTGCGGAAAATCATAGTGATACCAATAACAAGTGAAATTCCGGTTCCAACCTCTTTGCATAAGGAAAATCCGGAGCAAACTTTTGAGGAGTTTCTAGAGGGAATGGAGAAATTGATAGAATCCGCTTAATTTCACTTATTAAAATCAAATTCTAAAGTGTTATACCAAACTTCCACAAAATATTCAAGGCGGGGAGAGAAAATGGTTTTAAAAAATTGCCTTCGAGAAACTGATTGAGAAAAATGACAAACTCTATTCCAAAAACATAATTTTCTTTGTGCAACAAATTATCCTTTTTGTAATTGTTTCAGCCGTTTGGCCGAAATAATTATTTGAGGGGAAAAGATTTGTTTCAGCCGTTTGGCTGAAACTAATGTTATAAATCAAATTCTTGACGAAGCTGATATATTCAATTAACTGATTTCTATTACGTGTGACCTTGTTTTGAGAAAAGAATCCCCTTCAGCCGTTTGGCCGAAGGTAACTAATCTCGAAGAAAATTGTTACCAGCCGTTTGGCCGAAAATAATTATTTCAAAAGGGGTTTGCTTCAGCCGTTTGGCCGAAGTAAAACAACTTTTCCTGAGGAACACGTTTTAGGGATCTGAGAGTGGACTGATTCTTCCTGCCGTTTGGCAGAGGAGTTTGCTTGCCACTAAGTTGAATAAAAGTTAATTTTTGCGATCCTCTGTAATTGTCTCAGCCGTTTGGCCGAAGCAATTAATTAGAATTGGCAACTATTATTATCAGTCACTTTTCCGAAGTTGAGTTTCGCTTAACATTCCCTTCAGTCGTTTGGCCGAAGCGATGTTTTCCGAATCAGATACTTAGAATTTGGGGTATGATTTCCATTGAGTGACAAATTTCTTACGAGTAAAAATTTCTCAAAAATTTAATTACCTCCAGCCGAGTGACCAAGGGTAATTTATTTTGAGGAAAATTATTATCAGCCGTTTGGACGATAATAATGGGGACATATCATCTCACATGCGGCAAGTCTCTCTGCGGCATGTCACAACTGCGGCATCTCTATCTAGCGGCTTCTCTCCCGCGGGGCATTTTTCACAGTAAAATTTACATTTTTGCGGCATCTCTCACCGCACCCCTGTGACTGGCCAAAGAAATAATGTTCGTCAAACCCCTACCCCTTTTCCAACGTCTTGTGGGGGCGGGAAGGCACCCCTGTGACTAGCCACAGAAATAATATTGGTCCCCTTACCGCTGGTGAGAGATGCCGCTAGGTAGAGATGCCGCAGGTGTGACTTGCCGCAGAGAGACTTGCCGCATGTGAGATGATATGGACCCATAATAATTCCTAAGGAAATAATTATTATCAGCCGTTTGGCCTAAAGAATTATTTCTGAATAGTTTGCTTCAGCCGTTTGGCCGAAGCAACTCCCTTGGGAAACACGTCAAAACAAATCTGAGAGTGAATAAACTCCCCTGCCGTTTAGCGGGATAAATTGGTTTACTATCAAAAGCTATCAAAGAAATCCTACAGGAAATCCTTCAAAAGAGAAATAAAATGCTTCCGGTTTATTTAATTTGAAATGAAAAATCAGAAACGATTCCTGTTTTGAATTAAAGCTGAAAACTGGCTATCAGTTTGAGTTTGTAGAAATAAAAGAATTGTGGAGTACCTTGGTATTTTGTCACTAAAAGTTAAATAAAATGTCAAAAAATGTCTAACCCCCAGGTAGAAATTAAACCAATTCGCAAACCTAGGTCCCGAGGAGGGAGAAAAGTTCGAGAAACCTTCGAAAAAAGGTTAGCATCTCAAGCGCTAATAAATTCGACTGTTAAAATAGAAGAAATCTCAGTCCAGGAAAAAATGGTCAGCTCCGCTTTACCCGAGCCAGAGCCAGGTTATCCCAGTTTGTCCAGCGACAAAGAATTCAGAAATTTTTTTGAAGCCGCTCTCAATCGAGCAGAATCATTCGTGCAATTGTGGAAAATCGCGCATAGGGGACAGCAGAACTAGATACCCGATCTATTTTTATATTGATAGAAAAAGCGTGATAAATTACATTTCCCTGCGAAAAATAGTACCGACACTGAATATGTAGGGGTCCAATAGGAATTAAGAATTATCAAGTCAAAATAGAGGTAAAAATTGATACTACTGCAAGCCTAATCAATGTATAAATTCCTTCTCTCAAAAGAAATAGGGAATTTTTTATGATATATTTGTGCTTGTTAATTAAGAATAAAGGCATATTACTTGAAAGAATAAGTAAAATTTCGGTGCAGTATCGCTTCCCTCTTGTGTAACCATAAAGGAAAAGAAAATAAGAACCTCCAACTCCCTAAATTTGAATAAGAAAAATGACGTGAATATCAATTGAATCAATCATTGATATTCAGTAATTCAACCAATCGCACGCTCAGCTGACGGGCTGAAGTTTTTCTTTCTCTAAATTGCTGAATAATATTTCACCTGAAATAAGACCGAAGTAACCAACTCGAATTTCGTAAATAAATTATCAGGTTATCGAAGATTGTCAAAATGACCAACGGTAACAACGATGATGTGACGAACAACCATAACCAGAAACAACAAAACGGGAGAAACTCAGGTCCCCCTATCGACAATCCAAAACGGCTTCCTAACACACAACCAGACCTTAACGCTGATATCGTAGCGATACGAGTGGCTCAGTCAATTGCTGACACTCTATCCCTACAACAAGCCGCCAGCCACATCCCCATGTATGATGGTAAGAATATTCCTGTACGGGATTTTATACGGGACATAGTACACGCTGCAACTTATGTTCGCGTGTCCTGTGAATCTTCCCTCGTTACCGCCGCGTTAGGAAAGCTCACCGGTTCTGCTAGGGAATGCACTCGTAATAAGCAATTTTCATGGATCACCGACCTTATTGACCTACTAAAAGACCGTTTCGCACCTAGGAAGCCGTTTAAATGCTATTTTAATTAAATATATCATTTAGTTATAAAAACAAACGAATCAGTCAATGAATACTATGACCGACTGCTTTCCTATATAGGAGGAACTAAAGCAGCACTCGAAGCAGCCCACTCGCACGCGATAGCTGTGGCAACATCCGTTCTTGTCAATCAGGCCGTGATGAAAGCTTTCATTCAAGGATTACCAGATGATCTTTTGTCCTCCGTGGACGCAAAGGATCCTACGACCGTCGAAGAAGCTTTTAAGATCGCCAAACATGCCGAGGAACGGATACACGCTTCAGGAGTAACCCATAGTTCCTTCCACATGTCCCATCAGTCCCGAAAATCTCTTCACGATTTTCAAAATGACCCTCGTAGTAACCATCACCCGGTGGAAGAATTAAGGTTATATGAACCCTAAGGAAATAATCGGAATTATTCTCGAAATCATGATCGCCTTTATAGCAATAGCCCGAGAAGGTACTATCAGGAGAATAGGCGCCGCGGTTCAAATAATGATGATCAACCCGCTCGTTACTATGACGATTCTAGATCGGATCAGCAGTACCGCGATCCTGCCCACGGAATAGTAGAGGGTTTAAACCACAACTCACAGGTGTTCTAAAGAGACAAGCGTCCGTCGATCCCCAGTACTATGTTTATCCCCGCCCTCCGTACTCTCAACAAAATCAGAGTTCCTTCCCATTTCCTAACAATAAACAATATACAAATTACCCTCGAACTAACCATCGCCCTACGAAAGAATTACGTGTTTATGAACCTCAAAGTGACAATCGAAATTACTCCTAAAGTTCAAGGTTGTCTTTATAGCAATAGTACTGAGCGTTACTACCGTTCCGATTGCGTACAATTCTATCGTGACTGTAGATCTTATAATGATGATAATAGATCAGATCGACATTATTATGATCGCTATTTATCTCCACTTCCAAACCATCCTCGCGAATATCAATAGTTTAATAACGCACAATCCCCACTCAACTCATCATATGACATAAAAGGAAGTGATTTCTCTGGAATGACCACTTCCGTTACCCAAGCTAACCCTCTTAATGAAGAAGAGATCCTGGTATACGTTAGCCCTTCCGCTGAAACCAATGAAACAGAAACCTGTGACACAGAAAAGGAAGTCAAGGACCTTGATACAAAAAAAATTTCAGAGGAATTGCGAAGATCATCAATAAAATCCAGTCAACCCCCAGCCGAACGTAATTGTTTCCTAGAGCAAAAACTTTTAGCCAGAGTTCACAATTATGAAATTGCAACAGGTAAAAATAATAACTCCCTCACCCTAAATGAATCAGGAAAGAAAGCACTTGTTTTCAAAACCGATGCGCAACTGCGAATAAAATGTAAACTTGAATTTCGAAGCTAATTTTAAAATAAAGAAAACTTTTAATTTTGGTCAATTATAATTTCATAAAATCAAATCATTTTAGTTAATTAAATTGAAATGAGCCTTACACTTGGGTATATTCTTTAAATACTTATCAGTTATATCAACAGATAAAATATTCTAGAAACATAACTTCAACACTTTTTAGAGAAAATGTACCCGTGAACTTTCTCATCAAATTTTCATGACAATAGACATTTAAGATATGTAATTTATTGAGAAAATACTCTTATTCGTAGAAAGTTAATATTTTCCATAATTCCTAGACCTTCCAAACCCAATATGCCGAATGAGCATTCTGCTGAATATTCTGTTATAAATAATAAATTTGTTTATGAGCCAAACTTCAATCCGCCAGTTCAAGATCATGATCCCCTAATCTGCAGTCCTTCATAAGTTTAGAAAGAGATCTCAATAAACGTAATTTTTATTGTTTTTTTCTTTATTTAAAAAGTTATAAAGTTTCCCCCTTAAAATCTCAGACAGAGTAACTTTCCCCCAATAATCTATTAGGAATATCTGTTGCTCCATACAAGTAGAGACACCTATTTTAGGCGAATCACGTAATTATTCATTTTTACAGTATAATTTGAAGATCTTTAAAAAAAAGCAAAAAAAAAAAGTAACAAACAGAGTTATTAATTTTTAAACTATACATTTTCGTTAGAAATTTATAAATTTACTTTTTGAAATACTTGGGGTAAAAGAAGAAGCCTTTAACAATCATGTGGACTGCTGATATTAGTTTTAAAAAAATGTAATTAAATAAAAACAAAAATAGAAGTTTTCATTATTAAACCCAATTACAAGTACAACACTTGTTAATTTCAAATAAGAGCGGGGTCTTTAACCTTCTTAGTTTATTGTATAAAAAAGGTCCAAATTATTTAAGTATTATAAAGGACTGACTTTCCCTTATTTTGTAGCTTCCAAAATTGTAAATTTTCTTTTCTTTACAACAAACAAATATCACTGATGCAACCTTCGAAAGTTTATATTATATATAAAAAAAGAAGAATATTTCTATCGTCTTCGAGAAACTTACAAAGAAAGAGACTCTCCAGTTTAAACAAAATAATATTTATAACGTTAAATATAACTTCAAGCTTTTAGAATTAGACCAACATTAAATGAGAAACATTTAAAATTTTACAATTGCAAAGCTGAAGATGATCAAATCGAACAATTTTTATTGTAAGTTCTTTAAGCCCAAAATAAATCAAATTAAACTGGCCAACGGCCATACCACGCTGAAAAACCCAGTTCTCGTCAGATCACTGAAGTTAAGCAGCGTTGGACGCGGTTAGTACTTGGATGGGTGACCATTCAAGAATACTGACATGAGTGCTGTTGGCACATCGTGGGTGTGGTGAGCCCACACTTGTAGTTATTTATAACTACAAGAAAAACCTAGAAACACTACCCGAATCGGGTAGTGTCACGCCTACCCTGAAAGGGAAATGGTTTAATGGTATATATAAACTACTTGAAACTAAAGCATTGAGAATATTAGAATTTTTAGTGTAAGGCACCCAGAAAAAAAAATTGACGAAAAAAAAACAAGTGTACGGAAAGTTTTTAATTTTAGAATCTGGAAATGGTTCTAATTTGACTAATTCGTACTTAAGCTTGGTTGTCCCAAATTGAAAGAAATTTTTATAATTCAGAAAAATTTAATTCAAAATCGTCCATTTGATAAAGTATCTAACTGGTAAATTGGTATATTTGAATATGCAAGTGTTTCCCTAATTAAACAATTAAAATGTAGAGAAAATTTAAACAATATTTAGTTTGCCTTGGAACTTCAACTATTTAAAATTATAAGCTCTTCTAAACTGTACAAATAGAAAATTTGAAAATGAATTCACTTTTGAAGCTCTAGAATATTCTACAATTTCAAACGTCAAGTGTTTGATATTGAAGAATCTTTGCATCGAAATTATATCAAAATTATAAGTCAATATCGATCATTCTGTCGTCGTTGGAACTATATTACTACAATAAAATAAAAATAAAATAAAATAAAAAACCTCGAAACCTTAAAACTTTCAATTAAAATTATTTGAAACTGGAATCGTTTAATATTGAACAACTTGAATTGACAGCATATGTCTGTATATTTAGAATGAGTTCGTTTCATTTTCTTGAATCTTTCAAAGCTGTGTCTTTTGGAAAGAATTATGTCTTATAGTTACGAAAAAAATAATAATAATCATGGCCGATACTTAGCTAAATAATCTATGTTAAAGTTGAAAATTTATAGAGACAAATTCGGAACGTTTTGAAAGTGAATATTTCTTAACTCCGTATCTACAAAATTTAAACTTTTAATTTTAAATTTACTAAACTGAAAAAACGTTCCAAATTTGTGACGCAAAATTGAAATTAAAATTGCTGGAATGAAAATTTCAAAAATGACTATTTCAATACTTGTACTTAGTGCAAATTCAACTATCTCACTATATAGTTACTTTAAATTGAAATCCTACACAATCGAAAAATTCGGAAAAGGTATTGAAAACTGGATATTATTAAAGCAGATTTTCAAATTTCCAAGCCCGTTCCACATTAATCTGCGTATATAAAAAAACAATGTGTAGTCTGAAAAATAAAATTATGCAACAACTCGGCATTCAAAATTGAATTATTTTAAATTTTATAATGTTCTAAACTAAACATGTCAAACTCAATGCCTCTCAAATTATTTTTGAAAGTGAATAAACTGCACAAGTGCACAATTTGAAATAGGAATCATAGTAATTCTATTTTATAAATATATACTATTAATTGGAAATGCAAGGTTTTCCGCGTGCTGTAGCAAAACGTATTGCTGGTTTACAAATAAAAATGGTTCCAGAGCTTTGAGCATAGACACATGTTTATTTTGGTTAACGTTTACAATGAAATGCATGTCAAACTGTGAATTCAAATCTGTTTTGAAAGTGAAATCCTAACTTCTCTAATTTTGACATTGTCTCAACTACCATTAAGCTCAAACTTCAAATTCTGTTAAAAAAAAATAAAATGAATAAATTCAATTAATTATTGTTTAAAAAATTAACTTACAATTCCAAATAAATTAAGTAAATATATGTACGCTTTTGAGCTTCAAACACTCCCCCTCCCCCAAGTACCATCATACAGCACGAGGGCTGACGGGTTAGTCCGGATTTCCAGAGAATGAGCTGTACTAAATTTCTTTTGAATTTGCCCACGTATTTTCTTATGGGAACGAACAATAAATTCTATATAGCTAGGCTCTTATAGTGGCTACAGAGAGATTTGACTTCAAAACCTCTGGAAACGCCAAAAAAAGGTATGGGCACAAATCCTTATTACTCCTAATGATCGATACCAGACGTATTCATGGCAATAAAAACATGATGCGTTGATGAACTCGACTAGAGATATGTAACAGTATGCAAAAAAAATAAAAAATTTGCCACGCCCTAGATAAGGAAGACCAGAAAAGCTGCGAGAATTTGAATTTAGGAGAATCATTAACATCGTTACCATAAGATGAAATGCATGACCCTTTAACCTATAAATTCGGAGGTTAACGCTAAAATCACCCAGTGTTACGGACAGGCACAAAGTAAACGTCCTCGCCCCTATCAATATCAGGTTTAAAATAAAAGGAAGGGATTATTCTGTCGTAAATAATTCCAGAATGGCTGAATGAACATGATTTTTAACAAGAGAAGCAACTTTCTCTTCGAAGCACCGATCGTCGGCTTGATTTCTTGACTTGCAAATAGAAAATTTAATAACATAACACCCTGATACCGAAATTAAAGTTAACTAGGCCATAGAGGAATACCAAGAAATAAATAACCGAGCGAGTAACTATGTACAATTTGTGGGATTAATATAAATAGATGTCCAGGAACTTGAAGAATAACTG
>CAKNYM010047466.1:0-34175 GCA_932195095.1 Andricus curvator | reverse complement strand
AACCTGTGTCTCTCAAATATACAAATGTACCATACTTAATAATATGTCTAATTTTATTCTACAACAATAGAACAACAACCCAAGCTCAACGGCAGTTTAGAAGAGTCCTGAATGAATAGGGCAGGGAATTGGCCCATAAAATTATCGATACTTGCATGCAAGTATTTATTATCTAACCATCCAGAATTGGTTAATTGAATAAATTCCCTCGAACTTTGTAACATTTGCAATCCAGCAACATATTATCCAAATTTTCACCAATTTTTTTGCATTCGATTCATTTTTGGCTTTTTGTCTCTTCTTTTTCTTTCTTCTTCTTCAATACAGTCAGTAGTATTTTCGGAGATGCTGTGCACGACGAATATGGTCATCAAATTTTGTGCTCGTTATGGGTATATGTCCCATGGTTTATACCCATCTCTGCTGCTTTGTGAATCATTAGGACATAAGAATTTTTTTCTGACAGCTGGTCGATGTGTACCTTGAAGGAATCTCGGTCGATGTACGTGGACAACATTAGCTGGAATATGCTGCCAAAGAGACACGTATTTGTGAGAGTGGCGAGCTTAATGTCGATTTTGTTGGCACTAGCTTAAAGCAACTTCAGTTTTTCGAAACTAGAATCTTCGTCAGTTTTTTTTAGTAAATATTTATTTTCGAAAGAGAAAGCTTCAGAATTTTTTTCGATGTTCTTATTTAATCCTTTCCAGCTTTCTTCGCATCTACTTGATATAATTTGGTCTGTGGAGTTCTTAGACAATAAGCACAGTCTTTTCTCGCCATAACCTTCCTCTTCGGGATAAATTGGTTCTGAGCATTGAGGAATAGAGTTTACTATTTTATTGCAGACTGCAAATCTAATAAAAGAATTATCTGTTATAGAGAGCAACACTAGCTAGCGCGAGTAATATTAAAAATCACTCCTGACTTTGAAAACTGATTACTCGTTCAAAAAAGAAGCAAGAGAGCTCATGAAGTTCTGCGTAGAATGACAACCAGTAAAGATGTTTTTGATATTTTCAAGGGAATATACCAACAGAGAAGTTTAAAAAAAATCAAGAATCTCTCGAATTTTGTATCTCAATTTCAACTCGTTGCATGACCTAGGAAAGTTGCAGAATTTCTTTTCAAATTTATGCGTCACAGTCTGTGAATTCCTATCTTTAATTCAAGAGAATAAAATTTTTTAAATCTTGCTGGGTTCCCGAGATATAAATAAAAATGTCGATGCTACTGACAGTGGTGATAGCCGACTGAATCTTGAGGCATACACGCTTAGAAATTTTCGGTGATAAATTTGGAACCCATGAAAATTTTTGGACTTTAATTGGCTTATATTAAACACAAGACTTGAGGAGTATAAATTTGAGGTTTTTGCTTCAATTTTCCTAGGTGATCCCATGAGTTGGAGTCGAGGTACAAAATTCGAGATACTCTTGAATTAAAAAGAAATCTTTCCAATTGTTTTTTAAAAGTTTCTCCAAAAAATTTCGAAGATAACGCAAGATATTAAACAGTGTCCAGAGACATTGTTCTATAACTGATTTATCTCAAATTAAATTAAATATACTCTACACATTATACTCTACTCTAGTTTATAGAATTTTAACTGAACATATGGAGCATCTGACCGGTGTCTTGGTTTTGTAATGGGTCGTTCGTCAGCGTCGACGGGTGTTCCTCTTCTAGATTCTCCTGGTTCCAGTGCACTTGGTATGGAGGTCTGCTTGATGAGGCAGTTTACTGCAAATCTCGAGGTGCTTGTTTTGGTGGAAAACCTTTTTGTTTAGAATAACATTTATCTTCGTGATGTCTCGGAATTTTACAGTGGTTATAATTAGTTCTAGGTCTTTCATTTCCAATATCTGATTTGAAGTCTCTTTTCGCCATAGTTTTCGATTTTTGATTATCACTACTAGGTTTTTGGTACCTTCTTCTTTCACGTAACCCGATTTCTACTTCTGATGCCATGTTAAAAGCCTCATTTAGGGTTTTCGGATTTTTTGGTCGAATTATAATTTTGTATTCTTCGCGTAATCCTCGTAAAAATGATTTAACTGAATTTTCCGTTTCAATATCAGTTTCTGGTCTTGAATTTTCATGAATCCTGATATAAAACTATCTAAAACTTCAGTTCGTCCCATAATTGTTAAATCGTGTTGTTTTTGTGACGAGTTTAGAGTTTCCCTATCTCCAAATAATAATCGCAATCTGTCAAATAATTCTCCGTACGTATCCACTTCTTCTACGCGAACGCATCCTTCTGCACGGTCTGTTAATTTTTGAGCAATAATAATTGCATCTAACAAAATTCCACGTTCATTTGTCTTGGTTTTCTTCTTTGCTCGCCTAATTAATTGAATAAAATTCTCAACTACTGTCCCTTCAAATTCCGAAACTAATTTCAGCGTTTTAACAGAATCATATTCAAATTCCGTTGTGAGGTTTTCGTCCTCGTCATCACTTATTTCTTAATCGTCTCGAGTATTTGACTGGGCGATGCTACTTCTGTGATTATCTAAAGCATTGAGTCTAGTCTCAGTTCTTTCTAATTTGGATAGGATCTGTTGCATAGGATCATTAGGATTAGTGGTTCTAGGAGGAGATTTGGTCGTGACATGTTTTTCGCGGTAAGAAGAATTTTATTTTCTAAAATTTGGTAATTGTCCTTGAAAGCTCGGATTCCGAAGAATTTATATGCGCGTTTATTTCCCTATAATTAAACCAGGCCAGATTTATTTGCAAAATTTCCAATTATTTACGAACTATTATTTAAAGTGATCGTACTGCAACAATGAACTAAGATCATAGATCGTGTTTTCGTATCTTAACGGAAGGTCTAGACACGTTACCTTAGCCTTATACGAGTTCGTAGAAAAACGCTACAAAACACTATTTTTCAAATACTAAAATACCTTTCTTCCTCTTCTTTTCTCGATGTAGATCCAAAACTGCTTGGCTTGATTGAAGATTTATTTATCCTCGATCCTGGTTGGATATCCGTGATCGGCTTTTAGCCTTTACAGCAAGAAGTCACTGACAACCCTCCTTAATTCAGCCTGCTACGTATTCTCCTGTTTAATGTTCATTCACAACGGGATATTTTTTTGTGAATATCCTTCTAGGCCTACCTAATTTAGGCTATTTAATTAAATTATTTATTTGAGTGCATTCGTTCACTATGGGATATCTTTTAGTGAAAATACCTCACTGCTGCCACCAATTTATGTCGTAAATAACTCAATTTAAGTTTATTTTATTTTTAGAAATGGAAATGAACCATTTCCATTTCTGACTTTATTGGACACTAAAATTCTACAAAAAATGCTCGACTGCTCTATTAAGCAGTACGACCTGCCGGTTAGCTCGTTATAGGCCTATAACCAACCTTTTGTCGCATCGGTTCTCACGGTAGTGTAGGTACCATGTATTAATCGGCGGACGCATAGCGCTGACAATGCAAGATGCAAGTAAAAGATCATTCTAGAGGCGTTCGTCGGTCGAAAGATAAGTTACATTATATGCTGACTTGTGCAAAAAGCTCAACGCTCCACATCCTCCACAAGTGCGAAAATTGGTATCAGAAATTTGAAAATGATCTACGCCTATGGCTTCAGGTAGCGAGCATAGCGTGATCCTTTTTTTAAGGGATCTGTCTCACACAGTTAAATTCGACAATGCCGAGAAGGACGTTTTTTCATTGCGAGTTTTTTAGTATTCAAGCTCATTAGGATGGTGATTATTCAGACGCTTTTAATTCAGACATTAATAATTTTTATTGAACCTTCATCTTTTGAGATAAAACCGCTGAATCGAGAAGCTTCTTTCAAGCTAGATTTAAGCTTGAAGTCTCTGTCCAGAGCCGAGATAATTATTTCATACATTTTTAGCTCTACTGATTAAAATAATAGTTGAATTGAAGTAAAAACTTGCCATTTCGGAAGCAATCGGAAGCGGGTATATTTCATGTTTGGAAAAAAGCATAATATGTGCACTTATTGCACTCGCGAACTTTCGATTTTTTTTAAGGGTGTCCCTACCTTTTTCAGTTTTGAAAAATCGATTTTTTATTAAATTTTCCAAAAGTATAACATTTCAAAAGTACTTACTTTTAGAGGTTCTCTTCCCGTACAGGTTGCCGGAAAATAATCTATATGGTAAATATCACTTACTGGGGTTTCATTAAGTTTCTTTGGTGGACAGTGGGTTTAGGGAAATGGATTTAGCCAAAAATATTGATAATTTGATATATCAATGTTGTGAGATTATATCACCGTTTCCAGTTTCCCTGGGCTCAGAAATTAAATGAAATTCTACCTGAACCATAATTGTTATTTCTATGATTCGCTTAGAATTAGTAATAGCAATATTTTTTATATTGGTATTTCCGTGTTATGCATTTCCGAATGAGCATTTTAAATAACTGCTTGTAATACGACAAACTGATTATTGTATAGTATTATGGATGAGTATAGTTGTTCTTGTACATTCTATTTTCAATCTTTCGTAATATATGAAGGAAATGAAAAAAGTTATATTTCTGGTTTTAATCATTGTTTTACCCGTGTGGAACAATTCCGTGGCCCTGCACTGTTTCTGTCTAGTCCGCCTTGAGCCGACACTGGCGATATTTTACAACTGTACAGTAATGAAAATGATTTTGTCTCTAACTTTTCCACTAAAAAAGATTACCTATTCTTTAAAGAAGCTGTATTAGCTAAGCTTTTCCATGAATGATTTTTTTTCCTCAATTATTTTTTATAAGATGCATAAAAAAATGTTGAAATATAAGTGACCTACCCTTGCATAGTTTCCCCTACCTACAATCATGTTAAGAATTAATATTGGTTATTCTATCTTTCATGCCCTTATTTGGTATTTAACAGGTTTTCCCAATACTGTGGGGTCTTTGAAAATTATGTCGGAATCTTTAGGCGATGAAGCTGAGATACCGGCAAATTATAATATTTTTTATAGTATTTTTCTTTTAAGTACGGATCACTTTGCAGCGTTCTAAGTATCCATAGCGACAACGATCCAATGCTGACAGCTTTTAATGCACTGAAAGAAGAAAATTAATTCAAATTGGCTCAGAAAATTGATGAAGGAAATACCAAAAACAATTTAGCGCATTGTGCGAAAAAGACAATACTGGAAAAATTTAAATGCTAGCAACACGTTTGGTCAAAAAAGCCTGCGATCCGAAAGCAAACCAATCAAAAATTGTATATGATCTGGTTCAATTGACTTATTTCTCGCTTTACAGTAAGTGTCCTGCAAATTCTAATTGTATCTATAAAATAAAAAATTTGGATATTTAATATTTGAAAGTTTACATTTTATTTGTTTAAATGTATTTTCAGAAAGAAATTCGATTTTTTTCTAGGTTTCCCAGAAGATCATTGAGGTAGCGATTTCAAAAAGGATATTGCTTATAAGTTTATATTTGAAGAATTAAAATAGCGCATCCAAAAAACATTTTTCGTATTTATTTACATATTATTTTCAGAAAATGAAATCTTTCAAACTTTTAAATGAGAATCAGTAGTACTTCATATTTGTTTAGGTGGAGTCCTTTAAAATTCAACTTTTAAAATGTATCCAGAATAATTTTAATCTTAGAATTTTGTAGAGAAAATGTGAATAATTTCGGAATAATAAAACTTTAAAATTGTTTGTGCATGTTTCATTTTAAAAGCCAGGTAAGACTTGGGTTATCAGTTATAGTTGCACTTATTTTTCTTTTTTTTTTTAAATCGGAATTAAAGATTTTCTTATTATTCTTAAATTAGACCGCAATTAGTCGTCTTTCTTCCTAAGACAAGTAGTTTTATTTCAATTAATTTTTATTCATAATTTTAATTTTGAATAATTTTCTAGTAAATTAATTGAAAGTTAATAGAATGAATACAGCGCAATGTAAATATTGATTGGAAAAACTGTGATTTCTTCGTACTTTAGAAACGGAGTTTTACACAATTTTTTAGGGTTATTACCTTTGAATATACATGGAAAGCACAATATTATCGTCATAGTCATCGTGCAGAAAGGTATAACTCAGTTTGTCCAATTTTTTTTCATAAATTAAATGAATAATCTATTTTATAATTATAAATTTACAATCATCCGCCCTTAAAATTACATATGGATAATTTGATTAACGAAATTGGAAATTAATTCATGAATCCTTTGCTAAGAAACGTGCAATTTGAGTTTAATTATTCTTTAATTAATTATTGTTATAATTGATAATTACGTATGATATAAATGTTACTAACTTTACTGGATTCTTAAAGTTGTTTGATATTATTGCATCTGATATTTTCGCTTCGTCTTAAAAATGGTCTTGTCTATAAATTGTGTGGTTGTTTGTTGCTTCTTCAAAATCTTCTATATCATTCATTGGGATTGTAAGGTTTATTTGACAAGAATTTGTATTGTTGGTTTTTAGATAGGACTTGCCTGCATAATTTTTAACTTGCGGACCACCCACACATACCTATTCCTATTTCGCCGCCGTCAGACAAATGAGGGACGTAACCTTCCTTCTTATCTTTGTTTTTGTCTGCACTGTCAAAAATATCTGTTTGAAGTTTAATCCAATAATATTGAAAGCAATTATCATATACACAATTATCTTATTTCTGCAACACATTTTATTGAAAACTCGAAAAGAAAAGCGAGTGCATTCTCAAGTAAACGTTTTGGAAATTTCATACATTTTTATATTAATCCCAAGTAATTTACTTGAAAATTCAAAAAATAAATAAAATGGTAATAGTACCTAATTGTAAGATTTTGAATGTGCATAATAAAAACGTGACCGACTTTACTAAAATGCATATTCGTTTACGAGTACCATGCATGCTATGTGCGGTAGGCATACAAAATTGTGATAGAATGATGGGAAGAAGTATTATAAAGTAAAGGATTTCAGGGTTATATATTTCACTTAGTTTGTCTAAAACAATACTTTTTTTCTTTGACAAAATGTTCAAAATGATTGAAAAGAACCATTTTTTGAAACAAAAATATAAGTTTTTTCTTTTAAATAGATCAAGCGTTTTTTTCGGTTTGGCTTAGAGTTCTTAATCATATAATTGCTATTGTTGCTAACAAATTATTACGTTTCAAAAGATTATTTACAATATTAGAGCAAGAATAGGGTTTGCTAGCGTTTTTCACCGAATATCGTTTATTTCAAACAAAAATCATATGACTTCAAAAATCAAACTTACAATTTTGGACAACTTTAGGTTTTGTTAGTGTTTATCGTCGTAAATTAGTATTTTTAATTTAAAAATCATAAGATCCTTCAGATTTGGATTATTCTTTAGATCATTATGCAGACTCATTAAATTCACAATTTTTAGACTATTTTAGGTTATGCTCGCGTCTTTTAGGTTATTTTAGGGAATTCTCGCCGAAATTGGATATTTTTTAAGAGAAACAGTCAGGTCTTTTAGAAACTTTATCAATTCAAACAAACAATTTATTGAACAGTTAGGTTTTTTAAACAACTTACAATTTCGTATAATTTTAGGGAGTTTCTCATCGGAATTTGATATTTTTGAAGAGAAACTGTTAGCGGTCCCATTTTATCCTATCAGTGTTCCAGTTAATCCGAGGGATAAACCGCCGGAACATTCTGGAAGGCGAAAACTTGGATAACCCAGGGATATCCAGGATGTCCATGGGACATTTGGGATATTCGAATGTTCCACGTGCATGGAGAAAAATGGATAGTCAAACTTGGAGTGTCAAAATTCAGATGGTCAGTTTGATCTTCTAGATAATACTAAGTACCATCCACAATTTTTTCTTCATAGTCAGACAGACCATAATTTTATAGTCTGTTTGAATATCCACATGTGGCTTGTAATACGCATTTATATTGGTTTCTGAATTTTCCAGCGTTAACAATGTTTCAAATCAGTGCAGTGACGGCGTTTGCTAAGCCTCTCGTGCTCAAAGTAATATGTTGTCAAAGTTTTTCTGCATATTCAATCATGTCTCAAGTGTATTACTCTTCAAAAATAATAAAGATGCTTTCAGACTTGATGGATTTTAATATCATTTTCATGTTTTTCAGGTTTCACTTATTAATTTAAATTTCCCCCTCTCATCTCTCTTACTCTCATGAATGTATATATGTAAGCTAATGCTCCGAGATAATCAACCCTTCATTTAATGCCATACAGATCCATACATAATTTCTGTATGTATCTGTATGTCCCTGTTGTTTTCTGGTGGTAGTAGCATACAGGAAAATTATGCCACTTGGAAAATCTGTATGGATCTACATGATAATCCCTAAGATGTAATCGGTATGGAATTCCAAACAGCAGGCTATATTGTAAGCAAAAATTAGAACTACCCGACGGCTAAATAATGTGATATATATATATATATATATATAAGTAATATAAAAAAATAGTGATTTCATATGGTCATTAGAAAACAATGATACAAATATTCATTTAAAAATTAATTAAAAATAAATGAATAATTTCTTGTATTTATTTATTACTGTGATAATAAATATCATTAAAAAAATATCTAATATAATTTTTTTCGTAAGTCATGAGAAAAAAATGTCATTGAGTACAAAATGAGTCAAAATTTAGAACTACCCGTTTTGCTTTTAGAACTACCCGTTTTCTTAGAACTACCCGTTACAATATGGCCTGCCAAACAGAACTTTTGCTGGTTTCTATATGGATTTCCAAACAAGATTTTTCAAAAAGCGCGCTAAGTCCCTCCGGCTTTATGGATCTGTATGTAGATTCCAAGGATGTAATCTCTATGGAATTCCAAACAAATCTGGGGCTGGTTTCAGTATGGATTTCCAAAAAAGATTTTGCAAAAAACGCGCTAAGTTCCTCCGGCTGTATGGATCTGTATGGAGATTCCAAAGGAAGTAATCTGTATGGAATTCCAAACAAAATTTGTTCTGATTTCTCTATGGATTCCCATACAGGAAATTTTAAAAAGCGCGCTAAGATCTTCCGGCTGTATGGATCTGTATGGAGATTCCAAGGATGTCATCTGTATAAAATTTCAAACAAAATTTGTTCTGGTTTCTGTATGTATTTCATAGAAGATTTTTCAAAAACTCGCTGAGTTCCGCAGGCTGTATGGATCTATATGGATATTCCAAGGATGTAATCTGTATGGAATTGCAAACAGATCTGGATGTTTTAAAAAGCGCGCTAAGTTCCTCCGGCTGTATGGACCTATATGGAGATTCGAAAGGATCTGTATGGAATTCAAAACAAAATTTGTTCTGGTTTCTGTATGGATTGTTTGGCCCTCTTTGTGATGCCATCTTGCCACTTGACGTCATAACGGAAAATACCTGTGCATCGCTAGTCATACATGAAGAAGTGCGTGGCTAGTGCAAGCGCAGCTATAGTACATCACATAATCTGAAGCACCCATTAGCATGAATTATAATATTGCGGGCATTGCGAATTTCGTTATAGTTTGCGGTCGTGATTTGGTTTTGTGTGGGACGCGTTTTTCTGTATTCAATTAATTTGTGCCCACAACTGAAAAATGTAAGATATAGACTGTATACCTGAGACGATAATTTCATTTATTTTATGTGCCTCGTTGGTCAAAATAGCAACGCCGGCCGGCTACCGGTATATATATATATATATATATATATATATATATATATATATATATATTCGGTTTCGATTCCTTTGGAATAGAACCGAAGGGCCTATGACAAAACCACCGAACGCGTCCTCGGGTTGCGGGTAGAGGGTTCATGTACCAAGGGTTTCTGCTGAATATGGTTACAATAATTAATAAGCAGTCGCGGACAATTGTCCAGGGATGGTCCCGAAGGAATAACTCCTAAGCGGAGGCGTAACAACCGTGCCGAAAGCTGAATGGCACCTGGGTTATGTGTCTCAAACAGTGACTCTGGGATACCGAGCGACCTCTCAGAGTATCAGCCTTATCCTTGCACGCGGGGCTCTACAAGGATGGACTAACCCTTTGCCTAGCTGCTCTTGGGAACAAGAATGAAACCACCAAAACACCAAAATGTTGTAGATGCGGTTCAAGACAATCGAACGCGCAGAGCACCCGACAATGGGTCGGCAAACAATGCCGATCAGCCTAGAGTTCGGGGTGCTGAAAATAATTTAGATGGAAACACGACGACGAACCGGTGAAATGCCCACATTGAGTGGACGGATCGACTCAGGGATGACGTGCTAGACTGCTACGATGCCAGCATTATACCTGTTCGCGGAGGCTTTATGGCGCATAGGAACACTCTGTGGTGCCAGAAACACCCAGAGCTTCAGCACGTTTCGCATCAGTCTTTGCGAAATCAAGCCGACTACCTCCGGAAAAATGGACATGTACGCGGAGCGCTTCCCCAACCGCTGCTTCATCAAGCTGCAGACCGCAGAACCGCAGAAAGCAGGCACCTTCTGAGAGATGATTGCAATTTCATTACTAGAAGGAACATTAACATGCAAGTTCCTCCTAAGCCCCAAAATCTGGCTGAAATCGATGCCTTCCTTCGTGGAGATATCTCGCAAGAGTCCGACCTCTGGACCATCAATTGCTCAGTGTATGGTGCTGCGAGAACTTTGGCTGATTCAAATCGAAAGCTGAAACCAACGATGGATCAAAAGACCAAAAGACGCTTGCATCAACTGAACAAGAAGATTGGATGGGCAAGACAGAATGCGTTCCGTGTTCAATGTGTGATTGACTACATAACAACTGATAGACCGTTTACGGAAAGGGTTCGAAAGTTCGCCCAAGAACTAAGGTTCTTGAATCACACACTAAACAAGTCAAAGCTGCTGAAAATCAAGCAGCATATTGTTGACAAAATACGGCTGTTATCTGACGCAAGGAGGAGAATACAGAAGAGGGAGAGATGGATCAGGGAGAATCAACAGTTTCTCGCTGACCCATCGCGCCTCTTCAGCGATCTACCTGTTTCTGTCAAAAATCCACCCAAGCCCAAGGAGGTAGAGACTTTTTGGAGCGAGGTGTACAAGATCCCGAAAACACTAGAGTTGAAAGAAGATACTGAAAATATCATCCGCTTCAAGGAGTTTTGCGACAACCTCATAAAATCTGAGGAGGAATGTCCATCAATCACTGCCGAAGAGGTGAAAAAAGCACTTAGAGGCACGAAGAACTTTTCCGCTGCTGGACCAGATTGTATCAAGAACTTTTGGTGGCAGAAGTTTACTTTTACACACCAACATTTGGCCCGCATGTTCACCTCATATTTAAAGTCGGAGACGCCCATTCCGCAGTGGCTGGTGTTAGGACGCACTATACTCCTGCCAAAAAAAGGCAACTTGTCCAACCCAGAGAATTACAGGCCAATAACTTGTTTGAACACGCTGTATAAGATCTTTACAGCTGTCCTCAACAACAGCATTGTTCGACGAATTGAGCCTGTATGGCGAGAGATGTACGAACAACGTGGCTCGAAAAAAGGTGTAGCAGGCTGTCGAGAGAACCTGCTAATTGACAGATGTGTCTGTAAAGACGCTGCAGCCCATCAGCGCGTCCTGTCAATGGCCTGGATTGACTATCGGAAAGCTTTCCATTCAACCTCTCATAGACTTATCATCTGTCTGTTGGAAAGCTTGAAGGTACATCCACACATAGTGAGATGCATAGAGAGATTGATGCCTCTTTGGAAAACTAGATTTACTATCTCATCTAGAAATGATCGTGTGACAACGAACAACGTCACCTTCCAGAGGGGCGTCTTTCAAGGTGATACCATGAGCCCTTTGCTTTTTTTCATCACACTTTTGCCTCTATCTCTCGCACTACGAAATTCTCCTGGATACCTCTGTGGTGACACTAATCAGCGCGAGCATAAGGTCACTCATGTATTTTATATGGATGACCTGAAGATCTATGTCTCTGGTAGAAGCAAACTTCAAACTGCTATAAATATTGTCAAGAACTACACAGGAGAGATTGGGATGGACTTTGGCTTGGACAAGTGTGCCAAAATTTATCTGAAGAAAGGAAAGATTACTGGCGTTCCCAAGGACCCTGAGCTTGTGGATATAATAATGTGGTTCTTAATACTGGAGAGACCTATACATACCTGGGTGCGCCTCAAAACCGCATTCAGGACGTAACATCAGTGAAGGAGTCTCTCCGAAGCAGATACAAGCATCTTCTTCGACAGATTTGGTCTTCCAATCTGTCGGCGTTGAACAAGGTATCTGCGACTAACATGCTTGCCGTCCCGGTTCTACTCTACTCGTTTGGGGTAGTTCAATGGACGAAGAACGAGCTTAAGGCCCTTGATGTCATTACACGTAAGGTCATGCATATGCATAGAAGCTTGCATATCAATTCGTCAGTTCCCCGATTATATATTTCACGCCGTCAAGGCGGACGCGGACTTCTGAATCTCCAGAGTCTTCATAACCAGATTGTTCTAAGTACAGCTTACATCGTTGCGAATGGCAGAGATCCTCTCCTAAAGATGGTCAGGAACCACGAGATGATTGGCGAAGGAGCGTTCCTTTACAAAGCCGCGGAGCAAGCGGCCGAGACCCTTGGCCTGAATTTTAACATCAGAAGTGAGGAAAGTGCATTACTTCATCTAGATGCTTCACTTCTAAAAAACAAAGTGAAGAAAGCAGAGGTTGAAAATTTTCACCAAGAGCTACCCGACAAGAAAATGCACGGAAACTTTCACAGAAATGTAGAAAAACAGTCCTCGTCGAAGGAGCAAACTTTTGCTTTCCTCAAAATCATCAGGGCTTAATTCAGGTACAGAGGGTTTTATTTTTGCATGCCAGGACGGTGTCATTTCCACCTTAGCATACCGTGAGCGCATTTTATGTCAAGAAGTTCCCAGTGATAGGTGCAGAGCGTGTCATGCACGCGCTGAGTACCTAGAACACATACTATCACGGTGTCCGACCCACGCGGGAACGACGTATATCTATAGACATAATGCGGCCCTAAGAGTGCTTTATTACCATCTTTGTCGCTCTTACGGTGTTGGCCGTGACCCTGCCCTGCCAAACACTCCAAAGGAGATAGAGTCGATTGTCCGAAACGATAAGTGCCAATTTTTCTGGAACTACGATTTTCGGACAGCAGTCTCCGTTGCGCACTCGAGACCTGACATTGTTCTCCAAGACTTCGAGAAACGAACTATATTCGTGATCGAATTCTCGGCTCCATCCGAATACAACATCACTGCAAAGGAGAAAGAAAAAGAGAAGAGGTATCAAGACCTTAAAAGAGAGCTACAACGACTGTACCCAAAATATTCGGTACAAGTAATTGTCCTTGTGATAGGTGCTCTCGGAGGTGCGAAACTATCACTGGTTCGTAACCTTAAAGCCATACCCGCGTGCCAAAAATATGCCAAGGCACTTGCGAGATGGATGCAGAAGGCTGTCATCCTTGGGTCGCTTCGTGTCCTTAAGACACACGAGGGTTTCGCCGGCCTGTCATTGTGATTTTGTCGTTGCCTATGACCACCCATCTCAAGGTTGTGAGACGTGGCCATAGGTGTGATTTACCGCGTTGCTACTGGGGGCTATTGACATTTTGTTGGATGGCAGTTGCTCTTAGTGGGACCCTGCGGTGGTTGTTTAACTTTTTTTTTAATATATATATATATATATATATATATATATATATATATATGTATTATAGTGAGCAGATTTCCAACGGCCGAATCCGGGACATGTCACATTGTGGAGGTACATGACGTCACTGGGGGTTGTAGAGGGTGGTCGGATGGCGGTAAATTCAAATTTTATTCAAATAATTTTGGTTTCCACACGTATATTTAAAAGACATACATTTATATTTATACATACAAATAAACACATACGTATATATTATTCTCGACTTTATTTTGCGTTATAAATAGGCAATATGGTTTTTATTATTTTATAAGTATTTTTCAGACGAATGGATTTTTTAAAGTAATTTGTGGTTATTTTTTATGGAGTTGTAGAACATTTCACATGAACTCCCTAAGTTATACTTGACGACCAAGATACACCTTAAAGTTTCTATTACGAATTGAGTTTTCTCTATGGTACAGTCTACAGAAAGTGCATTGTAATCTCCTTATTAATTCTGTAATAAAGAAAAGATAAATTACATCTTGATAAATAAAAAACTTTTCAGTACAAAGACCACTTCTAAACGAGATGCTTCTTTTATAATAGACTAGAACATTTAAATTACTTTTCGTCAATCAATAAAATAACTGTTTCAACAGCAAAAAAAAATTCAAATTCAAGGCTCTCGTGTAAAATTCAAGGATATTTCCAGGTATTCCAGGTTTAAACAAATTCAAGGAGAATTCCAGGTTTTCAAGGTCGCTAGACACTCTGTAGAAACTTGGTACTTCAAAAAAAAAAAGTTACTTGCGAACTTATTGTTAGTACTTACTTTTACTCATTTTAATTTTCCAACGAGTTACGACAGTCATAAAGCGATTATAATAACAACAGTGCAAAAATAAAATAGTGGCAAGTGAGGTGAGCAAAGCTCGAAATCCATTGGAAACAATCACGAAGGAATAGTAAGGAGTGGTATCACCCTTGTTGTTTGGTCAGCACGAATGAAAACTTGAGAGCAACATCGTGCACATGCGCAGAGCTGTTTTCGCAGTCACGTGTTATACCCACTCCCTTATGTTATATTTTGACATCTCGATGCATATGTAGGTTATGTTCGTTTATGTTCGTTCAATACACAAGTTCAAAACTTCCAACGCGTGTTGACATCATTGACATGGCAACCGTAAGTGCGCATGTGCGCGATCTTGCTGTCAAGTTTTCATTCGTGGCAAGCATTAACGAATTCTTGGACGTCGCTCGTCCCACTCCCCACTTACAGGGATGCTACTCCTTACTATTCCTTCGTGGAAACAATGCAAAGTAAAGTAAAATTATAAAATGCTTTCATAAGTCGTACACATTCTGAACTATTTTTTACCATACATAAATTTGTTTTAAATTGCATACAATATTTGCAAAGTGCGTATTAATTATGACAGCATTTATTATTTTAATTTATTTTGTATTGTTTCCAATGGATTTCGAGGTTTGCTCACCTTACTTTTGCCAGGGTCGCCGCAATTTTCGGTGGCGGCAGCAGTATCGGCAAGGTAGATTAGGTCCCTATTATGACACATCTGCTGTCCACATCATAACCTCATAAAGCTCAGAACAGATTAACAAATTAGGTTGATCGAATCGAACAAGAACAGAGAAAATGAGACGATAATAGTGAATCACTGCATACAAAAAACGGATCGTATTTCGACAAATCAGGGGCTGCCTGCGAGTTACAGGTGCCCTCTGATTGGTTGAAATTCTGCGCCGCAAAGCAGCATTTTTCAATCTCATTTTCATCACGCGAAAACATCAAAGATTAAACGTACACCTCTGCGCATTCTATATACTTTGCTGTCTAAAGCTTTGCTTAATATTTGACACTTCAGTCTAATGCGGGACTAAAACAGCCTAACCCGGGACGTTTTCCGGGACGTACTCCAATCCGGGACACGTACTCCAAATCCGGGACGGTCCCGCATAATCCGGGACGCATGGTCACTATAATATATGTGTGTGTGTGTGTGTGTGCGTGTGTGTCTGTGTGTGTGTGTGAACACGTGTGCTAATATTTTTAAATATCCTCAATATCCTGTGTAATTAACCTTAAAATGGTATACGGCTACGGGCAATTTCGCAGCTCAAAATAGAACGTATGTTTCAAGCACGTTTCTAATTTCGACGCCAAAAATCCAGCACAAAGTAAGTTTTACAACGTTCAAGAAGACGCTAAAGACAGCCCTTAGGTGGAAGCATTCATTTTCTTAGTAAACGGTCAGTAATTTTTTTTTATCGTTTCCTTGATAATCCTTTCGTTTTGTTTTAATTTTCCTGGAATTTAAGTAACTTGAATATATATGACATATTGTTTCATTCGGGAATTTTGAAGTTCGTATCAAGGGCAAATTTAAATTTTGAAATTACAAATGTTTTCTAGGAAATTCGTCTTCTTGGTTTAAAAATGGCTATTAATCTTGGTTTAAAATAGCTATTTTGTTGAAAATTCGTCTTGTTGGTTGAATTCAAGTTTGTTTGATTTCAAATTAAAATCTTTTTTGATTGAAATAATGTTACATACCAAGAAGGGCAGTGGGGTTGATATGGTGTTACAACCCGATAATTTATTTTGGTATTCACTTTCTTAAGTTTTCATTTGCACTGAGTATATCTTATGGGTTGCGGAGGCTTCACAAACTGATCGAAGTCTAATGTCAGGCTTCGTTAATTATTTTTGTGGGACGTAATTCAATTGTTCTCATCCGATAATACTTTGCCAGACTATTAGTGAAGGGATGTTATTTTTCACAATAAGCAATGAAACAAGTATTAAGGAAAGTCACTTTAATATAAATATGCATGTAGACAATACAATATTGCAACGATACCAAGTACTCACCGAGTTCCGTCGCTAATTTCACAATTAATTACCTTTAGAAAAAGGACGGGTAATGGTCTTAGAAACCCTTAGCTTTCCCTTTTTCTAAAGGACCGATGTTTATTGGATATTCGTTGTCATTGAGACAACTCGAGTTCATTTTAATACAGTCGCAACATACACACGTTTTCACGCGTAGTTGCCCGACACGTCCCCTCACACGCGCGTTATATTTGTTTTAGCGGAGAGAATAACATTTGTTTCCCTAACCAAGATGACAAGGAGTGCGTTTAAATTCGCATGTATTCTTATTGTCCTTCTCCCAGCTAATCCAAACACTAACTACAATAGGCAATTTCTCAGAAGTTTTGAGATTCGACTTTGAAATTGCCTAAGGCGTTTCTGTTGGTTGCGGATTTGAATTTTTTGGGGATGCTGAACTTCACGTGGCCTTCCCAAACAACTGTTATTTTCGGAGATAAATTTTCCGATGTACAGGTGCCCGATTATCCAGAAGATTGACCCAGTAATTTGAATCCGCGGGTTCACTCGTTGGATGAAGGGTTTTCCAGATTTAACGTCCAACGCGCCCTAGTTAGTAAACTATTTTTAATAGTTTTACACTTCGACCCGAAAATTACTTTTCGACTAAATATTTAGAGAAAGTTTTGTTTCGAGAGGCAAACCGTAAGGGTTGACGTGATGAACCAGCGTGTCCAACTCGACGGGCGTCTGTTAAGGAATCTTCGCGAGAGAAGGTTCCCTTCAAGAGGCTACTTGTTCGGTTCAAGTAGCTCTGCAAACTGCCGAGATGATTTTTGATGGGTGCTTCTTGAAGGCGACCTGTCGGTGGACATAGGTGTGAAATTTTGTTTAGGTAATGAATTTTGTTGGTCGCCAGGCACGGTACGTGTTGCCGTGCATGGTTGGACTTTCAGCGCTTGGCCAAAAATGCAATTGTCAGCAGCGTGTAATAGAGTGCAGGTGGGTATTCCGCTAAGGTGTTGAAAACGTCTTACAGTTTGCAGATTTCTCCTCCTTCTTAATTTTTAATTTTTAATTGCTCTGGTTCAGGTATATAGGAGTATTTTCTGCGGGTCATGCTTTTCAATTTACTTTTGTAAATATTTATTACGCTTGACCCTTGTATTAGGTGCGGAACCCTCTCATTTGAAAGGTTTTTTTTTCCAATGCTTTTGATGCATTTTTGGCAAAGTTATGGCCATATTGCCTATTTTAAATAATTTTTCCTACTTGTTCGCTTAAACAATCAAAATTCTTTTATAATATTTCTTCATTAAATTTTGCTATCTTTCCCAATCACCAACTTGTATTATCGGCTGACACTGCGTTTTACGCCACGTGCCGGTCTCTCGTTACAAGCCCCATCCGTTGTCTGTGCATTCCATTCTCACGATAAATATATAAAAATTAATATGCACAGGTTTGAACGGGGTATGTAACAATGGTATGCCGGAGGAACCCAGACAATCAATTAAGGGTGAACCTTAATTGTTTTATTTTTATTGCTGGATCGCTGAATCTTGCCTCCGAAGAGGTGCCTTTGCTGCCATGATTTTCGTAGGTTATTAAAGGATGTAAATGAATCTTGAACACTTGTTATTCAAATCAGTCAAAAATACGTTGACATTTAATAAATGTAAGCCATTTAACAATACTCTTTTACCCTTGCATACTACCACTGGACTGTCAAGCGATGACAAGTCACTGGGCAAAATCAACATTTAGATGAACAGATTTGTTCATTAACTCAATTGGAATTTCTTAAGTGAAATTCCATACAATTCTTCGATTTTTTTTCATTGGACCCTTATGTTTTCCCTTGTGGGACGGAAACGAAGGGAGAGAGAGTTGACAGAGGAGAGCACACATTACGAATACAGGATAATTATTGAAAGATAATAATAAATACTGTAACCTGGTGGTTACCCTTAGGGTAATGCGACTCTTGAACTGGAACGCGGAACACTCTACACTCCACACTTCGCCCGTCACTCCCGACACACCGCGTCGCGATTGTCGGCGCACAGGTTTTCACAATATTGAAACAATGTTACACCGTCTATTACGTCGAATTATTCCGGCTATACCGATGTGGACTTATTAATCAGGATGATCCACGCACATGTCACTCGACTTTCTAGTCCTTTGAATACTCCCTTCTAAGCCGTTTGCACAAAGCGGTTTTTGACTGATTGAGTAGTTAGCCCCACGCAGAAGAATTGCACACAGTCTCCGAGATCGGCCTTCTACTTCAACGCGTTTTTGGGAGTTAACGGCCCAAAAACCCTCCCTTTGCCGGATTTCCCTCTTTGAAACTAAAACTTTAGGGCGACAATGCACGACGCGACACGTGTGAGGAAAAGCGGACGGAGCGAGGAAACATCGAGAGTCCCCTATTCCAATCCGGCTTCTTACCTAGCAAGGTAAAAGAGCTGGTCGACGAATGCTGGCGAGACAGGGCTGTGATCAGCCTCATCGCCCAATTGAACATAGAATTTAGTGGGGTTTATTGCTGAGTTTGCACTTGGACTTTGATTAGCGACTGTGGGAATGAAAACCAGACGTGGTTTACGTGACTACAAAATTCTGATTGAAAACTGTTTAAAAATAAGCAATTTTTCAGGGCACGTGCAGTGTACACTGTTGCTATGCCTAAATTTGAATGTTAAATAAATTTGTATTTAATAATCAACAACAATCCCTGACTCCTATGATGTATAAATCCACTTTCCAAGCCAGCTAAGGATAATTGTATTGTCAGATTTTTACGCCCAAGAAAAAGGGATATTTTACTTGTACAATTATCGATAACTGACAACTCAATAGTTTGAAGCCGATATCCTTAAAATTATTGGGATCGAACAAATTGATCAGAATTTCTAATCACTTATTTCCTGCTAGGATGAAATAAGGATTGTGATCAATTATTATATAAATAATATCAACTATTAAATTTTTCGTTGAGAATTCATATATTTTGATTGAAAATCATGCATTTTTCAAAACATCAACTATTTTATTTGCTTGAACAGTAACTTTTTTGTGAAAAAATCATATTTTCGGTTTGAAAATGCAACTGTTTTGTAGAAAACTCGTCTTTTTGATTTAAAAATTTAATAATTTAATGGATTTTTTTTCTTTCTTGGTTCAAAATTCGGCTTTTTATGTTCAAAATTTATCTATTTTTGTAAACAAATCTAATTTTTGTTGGTTTAAAATTCAACTATTTTGATAGAAAATTAACTTTATTTGGTTGAGATGAAAAAAGTAACTTTTTAGGTAACTTGAAGTTACTTTATCTAGTAACTGCAACCAGTTGCAGTTACAAGTAACGTAACTGTAACTAGTTACTTTTTTCCGCTAAGTAACTAGTTACTACTTACTAAAAAAAAGTAACTCACCCAACACTAAAATAAAAGATACTAAGGAACGTTTTTCTACATCTAAATGTTTATAATTACAACCACAACAAAATTACAAAACATTACAACCTGTAGTTTATTTAATACAGTTTACAAATTCCTTTTTTTTAGATTGTAGACAATTGAATTTTCAAGAGAATTGTGCATGCAGATACATTTAGAGAAAATAAATAATTAAGTGCAGGTCGTTTTTTGCGAAAAAAACACTTCTTTTAAACTGGAATTGCTTAGATTTATTTCAAATAATTATAGTGATTATAAACTTCTAATGATTGATTACTTTTTGAATGAATTACTATTACTATTAGCTATTTTACACAAAGCCCAATTTTTTATTTCCAACTGAATCTTATGAGTATTGTTTTAGAAGTAACTCGGTTTTAACAATTAAATATTTTAATTATTAATAACACTTACATTTTGAAATTATATATACTAAACAACAGAAAAAATATGTACAATAATTTTTTATATGATGGTGTTTCTTTGTAATAAAAAAAATGTGTTTTTTAATCAGATGTTTCAACTCATGTGGGAGTCCTCTTCAGTTATTTATTTCTAAACAAAACGAAATTTACATTTTCAGTAATATGCTGAACAAAACCAAATTTCAATACAATTCACTCAGAGTAATGTCCTTTTGTGACAAAAGGATGTTTCTTAAGTACACTCAGAGAAAAGATTGAATTGATTCAATAAAACAGTTTGTTCAACCCAATTTGTTTGTTGAAATTGAAAAATTTGGTCAGCGCAAATAAACCTTTGGTTATTTTTAAAAAACACAACGAATTAATTTGGTCAGTTCAAAGTAATTATTTATTTGAGCATGTTCATTTGCTTCAAGCAAATAAATGTGTTGAGCCGAATATATTAATTATTAGACAATGATTTGGTTGAAGTGACGAAATAATTTCGTTGATTCTACCAAATACTTTCATTAACTACACTAAACATATCGAAACAGATGATGTCAGCCCACGCCGGTGACCAGTTTGCGTGACGAAAAGTTTCTCATCGTATATCGCCGTCGTGTCGCGAATTAGTGAAAAAATACGAACAAATGGACACAAACAATACCAACGTTTTTAAAAAACTTGGGTCTGAAAAAGTATGCAGCAGATTTTGAACCTAAGTGCAACCTTTAGTTCGCAGTGTTCACACCGGTGCAGGCAATCCAACCTCAAAATTCATAAGTGACGAAAGAACCTCACACAAATGTATGGAAAAAGCCTTTCTGTCAAATTGGGTGAGAGTTCGGTTTTCTGATGCTGCAAGTGATGCTTATCAAAAGCTTTTGTCCTAGAATACAATTTTTTTAAAGTCAAGATCTTGATACATTTTGATTGAACGGAACAACCAAAATATTTTTTTGAATTAACCAAAATATTTGGTGGAATTAACCAAAATATTTATTACAATCAACCAAACTTTATTAACCAAAAAATTTGGTTAAATCAACCAAACATTTGCTTGACCATATAGCAATGTATTTATTTGTTTGATCCAACCAAATTTTTGTTGAATCAACCAAACTTTTTTCTGAGTGTAGGAATCTGTATTATCATCGGAGAAGGTAATTATCGATATGTTGAGAAATCCAATCACACATTTGTGAATAATGGAAATCTACAATATCGATCAAAAACTAGGATGTTTCTTGAAGTAAATGGAATTTCCTCTTAAATTTAAGGTTGAGAGGATTTTCATTTGTCTCAATAGGAATACATTTGCAGCAAAAATTTTCCTTATGGGACTAACTTCACCTACTCTTGCAGCCAAATAATTCTGTTTGTATAAAAAATATATTCACTTCGTTCAAAACAAAACAGGCAAGAGGACCATGCTTTTGTTTCAAGACAACTTTTTCTCTGAGTGATTCATCCAAGCTTTGGTATGGATAACAGAAAAAAGTTGGATAATAATACCCATTTTGTAAATTTGCATTTTTGAGTTTCTGAGGTCGAGTTATATCTAAATATGTCAAAAATATAGATTTAAAAATTAACGTCATTACAAATATCCCTTTTCGATGAAGAAATACTTTTATTGTTTTCCAAGTATTTATTTTCAATTTTGATGGGAACGAATTCCGATTTTTCAATACATTTGTAGATTTTACTGAAATCTGTAAGAAAAAATAGGTTGAAGATGGATGAAAATAAAATAAAAATAGTAATATTCAAGAATCGAGGCAGAAAAAATAGAGAAGAAGAAGAGGAAACTATAGCGGTAAGAAAATCGAGATTTTAAGCAGGCGTTATATCTTGTGGTGTTGGTGTTGTTACCTGAAATCCACTCAACTCGTTTAGCACACATCTTTCTGTTACACCGTCACTTAGAGAAATGTCCTCTTGTGGCAAAAGGATTTTTCTTGACGGAAATGGAATTTCCTCTTAAATTTAAGGTTGAGAGGATTTTCATTTGTCTTAACAGGAACCCTTTTGCAGCAAACATTTTCCATATGCGACTAACTTCCCCTAATCGTGCTGCCAAATAATTCTGTTCTTGCAAAAAATATATTCACGTCGTTCAAAGAAAACAGGAAAGAGGACGATGCTTTTGTTTCAAGATAACTTTTTCTCTGAGTGGTTATCGTTAGGAAGTTCAATTCTATTTCCTAGTTCCTTAAAGTCATCAACATATTTTAAAATTCTTTGCGTACCGTACTTTCAGAAAATAGAATCCTGTACGATCCTGTTGATGAACTGAGTTTGGGAACTAAAAGCTGGGGAGATGTCTTCTATCATAGAATAAATATTCCCAAATTTTTGTTCGTCTAAGCCTATACGGATGATTGCGAGATTGAAGCACATCTGCATAAGAAGCCAAAACGCCATCGGATCGTCTTTTTTCAAGTCCACTCTGCATCCAAAAGAACCACTCGGTATCAATTTCTTTAAGATTTCGCTTATAGGAATGTGTGTAAATTCATCAGGCTTCAATTTTGAAGGCGGATTCCCATCATTCCTTGCAGTTTCATAAGTCACGAAGTTATCATCCAATTTTTCTCTGCGTGACCAAATAACACCATACTTTTCTTCAAAATGCTTATCTTGGTTGAATATACTATGCAGACGCTGACTGCAATCTATTTCGACAATGGTGCTTTCGATCTCAACGTAGTCTGTAAGACGAAAACCTGCTGCTTCAAATAATATTTCTTCAGCGTTTCGTAGGTCCAGAGATGATTCTACGACTTGTTGTATATTACGTAGAATGCTAAGGAAATCACCTTCAGTGGCTTTAGTTTGCTATCACAAATAAAGGATATATTCGGCGATTGTCTTCTTTTGAGGATTATCAGAAACCTCATCCTCAACATTGTATGAGTCATCATTAGGATTTCCATCGGGATCATCAGGTTCATCATCGGAATGCACATTAGATTCATCATTAAATTCAGGCGTGAAATCAACATCACCGAAATCATGATCACGGGGATCATCGTCACCAGGATCACCATCGCCAGGATTACCGTCACCAGAATCTTCATCACTAGGATCAGGATCATTATCGCTAGGAACAACATCACTACGGCGAACATCTTCGGAATTTTCAAAATTATTTTCACCAGCAGGGTCGCCATCATATTAATGAGGATGAGGTTCTAGCAGTTCTTCTTCGTCAGCAGTGTTAGTTAGTTAGTTAGTTTTAATGCGGGTGGGAAGCCCATGGAGAGCTCCCCCGGCGCTCAAGCTATAAAGCCTATTGTGCCACACCCTTACTTATTCACTCTCAGCAGTCGAATCCAGACCTCTTGACGAAGCCCAGTATGTCGACCACTGATCGTGTTGCAATTTCCTCTGTGTCCATAAAATGGGCCCCGAGGATCTGTTGCCTCAGCCTAGCTAATGCCGGGCACTGGCATAATACATGCAGGGATGTTTCGTCATCCCTGCCACATTTCCTGCACTCTGTCGTGGGGTTATACCCCATTTTGTGCATATGATAGTTCAAGTGGTTGTGCCCTGTTAGGGTCCGTACCACTGTCCTTACATCTTTCTTGGGTAAACCCAGGATTTCCCTAGCTCTGCCCATCCTATAGGTATACCCCAGGATGGATTTCGCCTGACGGCAACCCTGGGTTTGTTCCCAGCATTTCCGGTGTTTTGTTCGGATCCAGCTCTTAATGGCCATCCCGACACAGCAAGACGCTATTCCCAGTACCGGTTCCGGTCCTATGAATTCGCTCGCTGCACCGCGTTTCGCCAACTGGTCCGCCTTTTCGTTGCCCTTGATCCCTGTGTGACCAGGGACCCATATGAGAGCCACTTTGTTTTTTTCTGCAAGTTGGTTTAATGCTTTTTTGCATTCCCAAACCAGTTCTGATGTTATGTCTGGTTTCCCTATTGCAGTTAGTGTCGCTTGGCTGTCCGAACAGATCGTAATCTGTTTGCCAGCAGCGTTTTGCTCTATTAGTATTTCAGCACAGCGAAGGACGGCCAGGACCTCCGCCTGGAAGACAGTAGCGTGTCGCCCAAGTGTGATCCCTATACCTTTCCCTCTCTTGCTGTCATAAATTCCTGCTCCTGACCCTCCCTCTCCCTTGGAGCCATCTGTATACCAAATTTCCCCCTGGAGTAGTGGGTTACCATTAGCTTTCCACAGATCCCTGCTTGGGATGCAGACGCGGAAAGCTTTGGCGAAGTTGAAGCGTTTTGTTATTTTATCTTGCCTCATCTGTAGAATCGGCAGTGCGCTGATATCACTCGGGAGTCTAGTGTGTCTAGTCCCCGGAGTCCATCTATTTGCTCTTGCCAGACGGCCCATCGCGTGTGCCGCTCTAGCGGTTATCGCCACATGTAGGGGTTCCTCACAGAGCATGAATCCTATCGCCGCTGTGGGCGCAGTCCTCATTGCTCCAGTCAAGCCCCTAAATGCTAGCGTTTGTAATCTTCGCAGCCTGTCCTGCGTTGTTTTAAGTTCCACCCGTGGCCACCAGACCACGGCCGCATGTAGGAGCCTGGGTTTTAAGACAGCAGAGTAGAGCCAAGCAAGCATTTTAGGCCCTAGCCCCCACGTCAACCCAAATGCTCTCCTGCACATCCAAAAAGTCATGACAAATTTCCTGCATTGGGTCTCCAGGTGCTTTGCCCAGCTCAGCTTGCCATCTAGGATTACTCCCAGATATTTAACCGAGTCTGAACAAGTCAGCTTCCCACCACAGAATACAGGAGCGTCAACTTTCGGAACTTTATAATTTCTCGTGAAAATGACCAGATTGGTCTTTTCCGGATTTACCGAGAGCCCTGAGCTATCGCACCAGAGCTCTACGATGCGCAGCGCCGACCTTATAAGACCCATCAGCGTATCCAGATGAGCCCCCCTGACTAGGATTACAAAGTCATCCGCGTATCCCTGAGTATAGTACCCCTCATTATTTAGCCTTCGAAGAAGGCCGTCCACTACAATGCACCACAGGAGGGGCGACAGGACACCCCCCTGTGGGCAACCCCGCGGAGCTATCCCCCTTACTAGGCCTTCACCCCATCTGGTTTCAAGTCTTCTTCGATGCAGCATGCTTCCTATCCAGCAAACTAGCTGGTCCGGCACACCACATCTCAAAGCTTCTCGACAGATGACTTCTGGAGGAGTATTGCTGAAAGCACCCTCTATATCCAAGAAAGCGCCCACAGCGTACCCCTTTTGTTCCAACTGCTGCTCCAATTTTGTCACAACAGCATGAAGCGCAGTTTCTACCGAGCAGCCTGCCTGGAAAGCATGCTGCCCTTTATGTAGCGGGGAGGCCAAGAGCACCTCATCCCTAATGTATCTCTCGACCAGCTTCTCCAGCGTCTTCAAGATAAAAGACGTTAGGCTGATCGGTCGGAAATCTTTGGCAGCAGTGTAACCCTCCCTCCCAGGTTTAGGTATGAAGGCCACTCTGCCATCCTTCCATGCCGATGGCACGTGTTTAAGGGCTATACTTGCCCTAAATAATTTTGTCAGAGGAGGGACGACTACATCCATGCCTTTTTGTAAAAGCACTGGATAGATGCCATCCGCTCCTGGTGATTTAAAGGGACAGAATGACCCTACGGCCCATTCCACCTTTTTGTAATCAACGACCTTAGCGGCGAAATTCCAGTCGGCCCTTTCCACACCTTGGCACCGGCCTTCCTCCTCTTGGTCGGTTCGGATTCGCTGAAAACCCGGGAAGTGAACTTCCATCAGGTGATCCAGCGTTGCTTCTTCATCTTCGGCAAACTCACCATTATCGAGCCTTATGAGCCCGAGGCGAGCTTCCGGATTTTTCGCCAGGATCTTGTGGAGCCTCGCTGTTTCCGGAATGTTTTTCGATTCCTCGCAGAAGCCCCTCCAATCTTCCTGCTTATACTTCCTTATGTTTTTATTGTATTCACACTGGGCCGTCTTATAGATGTCCCAGTCCGAAGGCAATTTAGTTCTATTTGCCCTATTGCACAACATTCTTGTCTTTTTACGGAGTTTCTCCAGGTGGGTGTTCCACCATTCTGCTCCCTTCCTAGACTTAATTGTGCTTGTAGGGCAATTGTTCTCATATGATGTTGTCAGAGCCCTTCGCAGAAAATCTGCGGCGTGCTCCAACTCATCAATGGTACCATAGCTTGTGGGAAATTCCGCAAGCCTCCCTTTGAGTTCCTCTTTATATGAGTCCCAAAGTGTATTTCTGGGGTTTCTGATATTAGAAACCACTGGTTTACCTAGGGTTAATCGAAACACAATGTGTTTGTGGTCCGAAAGAGAATCCTCATCGGAAACTCTCCAATCCACTACCCTGCTCCTCAGTGCACCTGAACATAGAGTCAAATCGAGAACCTCACTCCTGTTTTTAGTCTGGAATGTGGGAGTATCACCCCGATTCAGAATCTCCAGCTCTGTGCCCGCTATGTATTCAATTAAATCTCTACCTCTGTCATTGATGTTTGTGCTTCCCCACACCGTGTGGTGAGAGTTTGCATCACAGCCCAACAGCAGAGGGATCTTGTTCTCTTGACAATACCGAATTAGAGCCTCCACCTCTCTGGGAGGCGGGGGTCCCTCGGCGTCGCCAGGGAAATAAGCCGAGGCAATAAATACCTCTAGCCTCTCTCCATTACTGCCCCTGAGTCTCACCTTAATAACGGTGAGATCTCTAGAGCAGAATTTAGGCACCAAGATCGCATCCATACCCTTGACGGCTATGCATGCCCTTGGCGTTTTTTCGCGTGGCCCCTTATATATGGAGCCACATCCTGACAAGCCACAAATCCTTTCCCTGTATAACCAGGGTTCTTGGATTAGGGCGAGCCCTGTCTGCACCACAGACATGCGTCTGGCTAAAACCGCCGAGGCGCCTTTGCTGTGGTGCAAATTAATCTGCGTAATGGAGATTCCCGTCTCAGCCATTGAAAGGCTAATTCGGGGCACCTCCGGACGCTTCTGGGACCCCTGCGGATCCCAGTTGGGTCACCCGGAAGGTAACCCTACTCGCCCCTAGATAGGGACGATAATCTAGAGCCGCAAGGGCTCTGATTGAAGATTCGGGAAGACCAACGACTAGAATCCAGCCTCTCCCCTTCGGCCTGGATCCCTGCCTGTCGGAAAACACCTTCCACGAATCAGTTCGTAGCGACGGGTTCTGAAAACTCAGGCGCCCCAGAACGGTCGCCGGACTCTCGGGATTACCGGGAATCAGTACGGTCGCTCTGCGGTACCTTTGCAGACACTCCGTCCCCTTGACTTCCAAGTTCAGACCTTCTCTAAGCCTGAACATTGGGGTTTTCTCCACAATCCAGTCTCGCGACCAGATATCCGCGGCCTCCACAACGATAGCCCCCGACCTAATGAAGATGTCGTTGAATCTGGGGGCGCGTCCCTCACGGGGTAACGCGTCAATCCCTTTTGAGATTTCATCCCTCAACCTGTCCAAATCCTCGAGAGTTAGACAGTCATCAGGATAACCCGACGCAACGACAACTCTCACCAGGGCGTTGTTGGCCATCTGCGCGAAGGTAAGGCCCTGTGTTACCAGGGCCTTCTGCCGTTTCAACTCCCTGTTTGGGGGAGTTTCTGCGGAGCCCTTCTTCCTCTTGCCTATAGAATAAGCCTGAGGAGTTGCTCCGGGTAAAGTTTGAGCAGCCACTGCCCCCTGTGAGGAGCCTTGGCTGCTGTTTGCGAGCCGCGCATTACGGGCTCTCCTTCTTTGTGCTCCGCTACGGTGCCTCTTCCCTACGGAGAGTTCCGTTAGCTGCACTTCCACGGCTTCGACATAATTGTCTCCACCATCTTCATTATTTCGCACCGCCTCTGGAGGGTTGCCCCCTACGGAGCCTCCCTCTTTTGGCGGTGGGTTGGATGATGGACCCGAAACGGATCCCTCATCGTGTATATTTTGTTTTTTAAAATTTGTTGGAAACATTCATGTCCCACGAGAAGCTAGGGAAATAGGAAACACCCCCCACAGAGCCCCGCTTGCAGGGGGCGGGTCTAAATACTATGGGATTCGACCTGGTGTCCCAAAGTCTCCGTTAAGACACCTCCTTTGAAACCCCCGCCTGACCACCTCTACTGAGGGGGGCAGACCGGGCGTCCAAGGATTTGTTGACCCTGGTGCCATTCAGCCCTCGACACGGCGATCACATCTTAGCTTGGGAGCATGAGAACTCGCGCTCTCGATATTCCAGTGGGCTTTGCCATTACCCCCTGGAAGGATCGCTCCTTGGTTTAAGTCTCACCGACCAGAGTCCGTCAGTTCCCCAGAGTAGCCACACCTCGCGATGCGGCCCCTCAGGTTCACCTATTTCGGATCTGTGGTCAATGAGACCCGTAAGCCCTCCCACCAGCTACAAGGTCCCGCGATCCCTAGGGAGGGTTCGTCAGCAGTGTTCTCAAAGTCAATATTTTCGCTATAAACAGGCCTCTTTCCATCAAGGCTCGATCTATTTCTTTCAGTTACAGGGTTTCTATGATTGCTGTGTACATGTGATCGAAGAGAACCACTATTCGTGTAAACGGCATCACAAAATTTGAAACTGAAATCAGATTTACTATTATGCTACAGCCTTATGTGTTGGGATAAAACATTGTTGTCGAATGCCTCGAAACAATAAGGGGCCATTTAAAAAATACGTAACGCCTTTATGGGGGGGCACCTCGAGCGTTGAGCTAAATTTAAACTTGCACACACTTACTATAGAAAAAGCGTTACTTAAGGGCGTGGGGGGGGAAGCGTTACGTATTTTTTGAACGACCTCTAACAGCATTGAACGATTTTTTCGCCCGGGCTGCGTTGCATGGTTGGCATATATTTCAAATAAAAATGGCGGGTGCACCAAATGTAGAGTGAAATGTTTTCTTATAAAATATTAGCATGGCGTCGAATATGAAAACAAATTTTAAATAGTGGGGTTAGCGTGACTAAAATTATCGTGTGACACTTCCGCCGTTGAAAAAACCGCTCATATATTTTTTCAGTTAGCAAACATGCCCTTATTAGAAAGTGATGGCATCGATATTTTCTATATAAAGACTAGACTAAGCCAACATTCAGTGAGAATGAGCAACCGACTTTATGTGTACACGGGATATAGTATAGTAAAAGTACGCGCTTCATTGTTTAAACAAAAGGAAACTGCAGCTAATAAATCCCCCCTTACCTAGCCTCAAACTACAAAACGTTTTATCAAAGCAGGGAGAATATAACCAAAATCAATTTCAATGCATTTTGGAGGAGACAAAAATAAATTTTTTATAGAAATTAGCATGTGTCAAAATTATTTGTTAATTAATAGTTATGTGGCATTTTGTGGTTTTTTCTAATCTTACTAAACAATCGTAATTTTTATCCAATCTTTATAAAAAAAAACTTATTTTTTCACTGCAACATATTCTGCAATTCTGCATGCTGAATTTTACTTAAAGTATTTTTGTTTAGTATGTTTTCAATAAACTACATTTTTACTGTCTACAGTTTCTAAAAAAATAATTTTTAATATTTGATTGAAGAGAATTTTCCAGTAAAAAAAATAAGCTATTGTTTCTAAAGTTTTTATGAAAATTACAATTATTTAGTAAGATATAATGAAACAAGAAATATCGAATAATTATTATTTGACAAATCATTTTGAACAAACTAAGTTTTTCTAAGAAATGTATTGCTGCATCTTACAAAATGCATTCCTATTACATAATTCTGATTTTCTTTTGCCTGCCTCTATAAAACATCCTTTAGTTTGAGGTTATGTCCTTGAAAAAAAAGTTTTTTATAGATTAAAATTATTGGATGAAACAATATTATATTCATACGTTTAATTATGCAATACAGTTATTACAAATAAAGCTTCCGTAATATGCAGTTGTTCAAGTATCTGAAAAATATATTTGATTGTTTAATATCTACGATTTTTACTTTAAAACAATCCTAGATATTTTTCCAATGCAAGTGAAAAGTTGATTATGTAACAAGTCAAAAGCGGAATCCTGTTTCTTAAAGAATATGAAATGTGCTATATTGAAGCCTGCATCCTCTATCTATAATTTCAAAACTGACATTTAATGTGAAATATGAACAAATAACCTCTGAAATTTCGATCTGATGAAGAAGAGTAAAAAAAGAATGAATATATGTTTGTTCAATCGGAGCTCACTGAGTTTTCCTGGGTCTGATAAAATGCAATGCGATGTTACGATATTGCCAGTATCTCGAAACGAACATCGCTATTTTGCACCGCAAGACCCACCATATTTTCTCAGCTTAGTACGTAAATTGTCTGATCAGCGTTCAGAAATAACAGTAATAAAATAATGTTTAAAACCAGTGTCTAATATTTAGAGCACTAAACAAAAAATGGTCAAATTTTTAATTAATTCAGAAAGACTTATTTCGAGTATCTAGAGGAGGTGAACCTAAATTACAACATCAGTAGTTGAGCAGGTTGCATTCCGGGAAAGATATTATAAACGTAGATGCGGTGTTTCGTTATCCGCGATAAATATAGACGGCGCGTCCGTCGAAACTTTTTGACACGCCCTTTTTCAGAAGCGCGCCAAGTTTGAAATTTTAAACTTCCCGATGGACACTGCTACCACCAACGATGTTTTCTCCTTTTCACGTCCTTTCGCTTAAAGAGGTTGAAACGTCAACTCCTCTGTGACGTTATTCCGTGGAATAATATACCTATTTCCTTTTTATTATAATAAATGAACTTAATTATTTTAGAGAAAAATAAAATAAATTCCGTGAAATAAATTTTATTTTTGAATTTAATTAATCAACAAATCAAATTAAATTTACATAAGTGAGATCCTTCCAAACGCAAATATTCTAAGTCCAAATTTTACAAGAACAACAATATGTCAAACAAGTTAAAACCGGTTGCGACCGAGGGAAGGATCTTTCTGACTTCTTCAAATCGTCAATCTGAGATCGATGGGTCCAGTACAGTGGCCCAGGATCCCTTTCTCTTTGTACATTTACTACAATCACTTCCGCCTTTCGAGGGAGCGACCAATGAGTTATTCTCTAATCCCTTTTTCTAGTGAAATGCCCGCACAGCGCGAACCCTCCCTCGCGAGTCACCCGTTGACGCATAAAACATCCATGATGGCCTCGCTGACGGTTACGTCAACCGTCACGGATAAGAAATCTTGGTACCGAGCACGTACAGGAATTTAAGATTTATAAATCTAACAAGTCCGCTTCCGCCGACAAGGCGCCTCTAAATGGGTTATTTTGACTCATAGATTCGCAACTCGAATACTTTTACACAATGAAACTTTAGTCTTTAAGGACATGCTCTTCAGTGATCACGTGACCAAACCAGTCCTTGGTTATGAAATTTTTTTTGGTGTTCACCATGTCCAAACGCAATGATATATCGCTCTCAAAATTTGGAAGATAGGAAATGAGACAATAAATTGCGTTTGTATATTTAGTTTCAGTAATAATTTTGAAAAAAATTATCCATGTAAAAAATAATGTGTAAAATTTCATAACCGAGCTTGGTCGTGTGATCTCTACTTTAACGACGTTGAAAGCTTCTTTTTTTCTCCGCTAGAAATTGCTAAAAATACTCAAAAAATAATGACAGGTTACGTGCGTGCAGATACTTATTTTTTGATTTGCAACAAATGTGCAAATGTTATTGTTTATATTGATATTTTTAAATGTTTAGACGATTTAGTCCAAAATTTGTGTCAGTTATCAACATACGCGAATCAAAAAATCTGAAATGCATCAAAGCAAACATTACCTGCAAAGTGCTCGACTCGAGTTGTAATATCCTATTTTATTAATTTATAAATAAAATTTCTTTGAAATTATAAACATATTGATGTATACAAACGTTCTTTAGTGCTTTTTATTTAATCGTTCAAATTCTAAACACGATATCTCAATCCGTGTGGACGTAGTGAGCACCAAAAAAAATGAAAATAATATTACACATTTATTTTTTACATGAATAATTTTTTTCAAAATTATTACTCAAACTAAATATACAAACGCAATTTATTGTCCCATTTCCTATATTCCAAATTTTGAGAGCGATATATCATTGCTTTTGGACATGGTGAACACCAAAAAAAAATTTCATAGGCGAGGACTGGTTTGGTCACGTGGTCACCGTAGAGCATGCCCTTAATCAACGATTCGCGAAATCGGAATCCCAAACTAATTTAAATTCTTAAACCCGTAGCTTTCCCACTGGTCACTTCCTGTTCAGGTTTCAAAGGGCTAGTTGATTAACAGTAATTTATACATTCCCAAGTAGATTACAAAATTCCAAGATGCTATAATCAGTCCTTTTGGAATTTCCACTATGGCTTCTAACAACGAAGTCTCTATATACAGGTTTTCTTTCATAATTTTTTATTGCTCCTATTAGGACAAGTCGAGCTGCTACTTGCGATTGCCAATTTCTGCATTAAGCTAAAAATCTATTTCCTACATTTTATATTAAATTTAAACAAATTTAAACTTGCCGCTGAAATATTATAATTTCCCGTCGATAAAACAGCTATCTGTTACAAATTGTCTACAGAGGGCGTTTACGATATTAGTGCTCAGAGCGCGCTCTGAGCTCGAAGGGGAGCTCAACCAATGAAATTCATGAGACTGCATGGCCGTCAGATTATATCCTATAAAGAGATTGAGCTCCCCGTTGAGCTCAGAGCGAGCTCAGAGCGAATTGTCGTAAACGCCCAGAGGGTCCAGAGACAGTGTGACAACCTAGCCGGATGCCGCCATTTTGCGAAGGGATGCCACCATTTTACGTTGAGGTTTTCTATAGTGTAGTATACTATTTATCTATGGTATATGTATAAGAAAGCTGAGCCAATCAGCAAGAATGACACTAGGTTGCCACACTGTCTCTGGACCCTCTGTAAAATTGTCAGTTCCCCTCTAGCCTCCACTACTCCTCGATAGCACCCATCGATATAGTTGCCCAACAGCCACTTGGAGCGCTGTAAGCAACTCTCATCTACAGAGGGTCCAGAGACAGTGTGGCAACCTAGTGTCATTCTTTCTGATTGGCTCAGTTTTCTTATAGATATTTTGGTATATATAGATATACTACACCATAGAAAACCTGAACGTAAAATGGTGGCATCCCTTCTCAAAATGGCGGCATCCGGCTAGGTTGCCACACTGTCTCTGGACCCTCTGTACTCTCATCATACTTTTCGAGGCGCACTGATGGTAACTTAGCTCGGACAAGAACCATTCAAATTGAAATTTAATAGTTATAATAAACGTGAAATATTCACGCTTTGCAAAACATGGTTATTTTAATAAATACCTGAGATAAAAGTCCATGAATAATTTATATTACTGTTTCATATATTTTCTAATAATTCGATCATTAATTCTTATAATTTACATTTCTTTATAAGTTAATTTTTCTTTACTCTACATTATTATGTTTTTATTCAAACTGATAAAACTTTTAGTTCAATATATATATATATATATATATATATATATGTCGTTATTTTTTTCATATGTACCCACTCAAAGAGTCAAAGTTGTCCGATCTAAGTTAAACTAAGGCAAGGCGTTGTGCTATTGGATAGTAGTTTATGGGGGAAGAATTTTGTCATTCGAATAAGTATTGACCGAGGGGTAGGGGGTGAAATTTTTGGGATTTTCGTGGATATCGTCTATTTCGGCGATTTTTAACTCTTCTAATAGCGATAAAAAAAATTTTGTCCAGTACAATTTCGATAGAGTTTTTCACGCCCTTTCGATTGGTGCTACGCATTTTTTCAAAAAATAAATATTTG
>CAKNYM010047464.1:109439-127670 GCA_932195095.1 Andricus curvator | reverse complement strand
TCTTTGTTTCAGGCGTCATTCATTCTACTGTCACTCTGTTTACAAACTATTTGTCGCCACACTTTTCTGTCCTGGCATACTACTCTAGCTTCCTTCACGTCCATGCATTTTTTCATGCAAGCTCTGGTATTTCTATGGCTTCTTATGTCTCTACGGATTAATGTCTCATTTACAGATTCTAACCATTCTTTCGGCGGTCTACCTCTGGGCATTCTGCCATTTACTTTACCTTTATACACTTGTTTGGCCAGTCGTTCATCTTTCATTCTTTCAAGATGTCCGAACCATCTTAACTGATTTCTTTCCCATGTGTCAACTATTGTCTCTTTTGCACCACATTCTTTGAGGATTGTCTCGTTTCGGACTTTGTCCATCAGTGTTTTCCCGCATATTATGCGCAGAGGTTTCATGCCGATCGCGTTAATTTTACTCCTGTCCTATTCTTGACAGGTCCATGTCTCGCTACCGTATAGTACAGTCGGTACGAATATAGAATTATGTATGGCCATTTTATCTTTTTTTGATGTGTTTTTATTTTTTAGGATGGACCCTGCTCTATCGATAACCTGCTTACCCTTATTTCTGCGCCTATCTAACTCCCCATCTATTTTTCCGTCGCTAGTGAATAGACTACCTAGATATACGTACTTGTCAACTTGTTCTAATCTCTCATCATTTAGGAAAATGTTGCATATTGTTTTCTCACTTTTTCCTTCAAACACCATGATTTTTGTTTTATTTACGTTAATTTTGAGGTCCATGTTTTTCATGCTTGTATTAAGTTTATTCAACATTCTTTGCAAGTCCTCGATTGATTCTGCCATAACAATCTTGTCATCTGCGAAAGCTAATCCACGTATCTTGACTGTTTCGAGATTTACACCTTCTTCGTCGAAGAGTGCAGTTCTTAGACACTTATCCATGAATATGATAAATAGCCACGAGGACATAACGCATCCTTGTTTCACGCCTTGCATAATATCGAACCAGTCACTCAGTTTCCCATTTACCCTTACACTCGCTTTACTACCTGTATATATTGTTATTATCGCTTGTAGGAGCCCTCCATTTACTCCGTACTCTTTAAGGACTTCCCAAAGTTTATTTCTATTTACTTTGTCGAATGCTTTTTCTAGGTCAAAAAATGCACAGAAAACTTTCTTTCCTACTCTCAAGCTTTTTTCTGTGATCTGTCTTAGGCTAAATACCTGATCTGTACATGATCTTCCTGGCATAAAACCACTTTGGATTTCCCATATCTTTTCTTCTGTGATTTCCATTACCCTACGAATAAGTATTTTTGAGTATATTTTACTTACGGTACTTAGTAGGCTGATACCTCTGTAATTACTGCAGTTGCTTTTATCTCCCTTTCTTTTGTATATTGGTACGATAATTGCTTTTTTCCAATCGTCTGGGACTTTCCCCGTCTCGATACATAAATTTATTAATTCGCACAACCTGTGAGGTATGTACTCGCGACCGTATTTAAGCATTTCAGCACTAATACTGTCTATGCCAACAGTCTTACCGTTTTTCAAGTTCTTAATTATGTCTCGGACCTCAGTGACACAGACTTTTTCAATTGGGTTTTCTAATGCATTATGTTCTATGTCGCAGTTTTGTTGTCCTATATCTTCACCTCCTAATAGTTCTTTAAAAGAGTCTTTTAAAGCGTCTACTATCTCGTCTATATCATATAGCATTTCACCTTTGCTGTTTCTCATGCTGGCAAACTCTGTACTCTTACTTTCATTCAACTGTTTATATAATAGTTTCATAATTCCTTCAAAGTAGTTTTGTATTTTGTTCTCTTCTTCTGTTCTGATTTTTTCTTTACTCTCCTTGACTAGTCGTTTAATTTTCCTCTTTTTGTCTTTGTAATCATTTTTGAGTCTATTTCTCTCCTCATCGCTAAGACCTGTCATGTTTAATGTTCTCTCGCGCGCCTTTCTCTTTTCTTGCTGGGCTGCTTGAATTTCATCATTCCACCACGCATCACCAGACTTTCTTCCTACCACTGCCGTACCACACACTTCAATTGCAGTTTTAACAATGATATCCCGTAATAAAGCCCACGCACCCTCTATATCTTTATTGCTTATAAGCGCTTCCCAAGTTGCCCTATCTATGCGTTCGCTTAACTTATTTTGAAACTCTATTCGCACTTCCGGTTTCTGTAAATATTCAATCTTTATTCGAGTTTGTTTCGTTTTTTCTGTTCTCTTTCTTTTCCATCCCCGGCCTAAGTTTATTTTAGAGATTAAAAGGTAATGATCAGTATTGCATTCGGAACCCCTCATGACTCTTGTATCTTTGACTAGTTCTCTTAGTCTTTCATCCGCAATAACGAAGTCAATTACACTGCGGTTATTTCCTTTACACCAAGTGTAAGTGTGGATCATTTTATGTCGAAACCAAGTATTGGTAATAAATAGGCCCTTTTCTAAGCATAAGCTAACTAATTTTTCCCCGTTATAATTTATTCTTGTTGGATCCCCAAAATTACCTAGCACTCTTTCTGTATCTGTATCCTGGCGTTGGACGCCGACCCATCCGTTCATATCTCCTAGCAGAATTATTCTTTCACCTTGATCGCAAGTACTTATTGTGTCATTTAAAGTGTCCCAGAAGGCGTCTTTGACTTCTCGCGACTCACTGTCAACTGGGGCGTAGCACGCTATGATAAATAACCTTCTGATTCCTACCTACATTCTAGCCCACAACAATCTGGGAGATACAAAATCATGATCTTTGAGATGCTGTCTTGCTTTTTCATTCATAATTAAACCGACCCCTTGACTCCGATTTGATTCACTACTTACTCCTGACCATATATCAAAACCGCCTTTCAACACCCCATTTTCTATGTATCTACTTTCGCAACCCTTTTTCTTCGTCTCAGGTACACATAAAATATCTAGTTTCCTAGCATGCATAGTTTCTCGTAGTTCTCTTACTTTAAGATCATTCACTCCTCTAGCATTCCAAACACCCAGTCTCCATTCATCGCCTGAACTTCGACCTTTACGTTTACCGTGTGTATGCATTTCGTCAATCCAAGTTTCAGTCCATTCCGAGGCTACTTTATTGTTTGCATTATTCATGTTTAAATTGTACACCCAACTATAACCTTTATGCGCGAGATTTGTTTTGCGAGCCGAAATAAAAAACGAAACGAACGCGAATAAAGATTGAAGATTTACAGAAACGGGAAGTGCGACTAGAATTTCAGAATAAGATAAACGAACGCATAGATAGGGCAACTTGGGAGGCGCTTAAAAGCAATAAAGATATAGAGGGCGCGTGGACTATGTTAAAACTGCGACCAAAGTGTGTGGTACGGCGCGGCGGTGGTAGGAAGAAAGTCTGGTGATGCGTGGTGGAATGAGGAAATTCAGGCAACTTGGCAAGAAAAGAAAAAAGCTTACAAGAAAACATTAAACATCACAGGTCTTAGCGATGAGGAGAGAAATAGACTTGAAAATGACTACAGACACAAAAAGTGGAAAATTAAACGACTAGTCAAAGAAAGTAAAGATAAAATCAGAACAAAAGAAGAGAAGAAAATACAAAACGACTTTGAAGGAACCATGAAACTATCATTTAAAGAGATGAAGGGAAGTAAAAGTACAGAGTTTATCAGCATGAAAAACAGCAAGGGTGAAATGCTATATGATACAGACGGGATAGTAGACGCTTTGAAAGACTCTTTTAAAGAATTATTAGGAGGTGAAGCTATAGGGCAACATAACTGCGACATAGAACATTATGCATTAGAAACCCCAATTGAAAAAGTCTATGCCACTGAGGTTAGAGATATAATTAAGAACTTAAAAAACGGTAAGGCTGGCTGGTGTAGACAGTATTAGCGCTGAAATGCTTAATACGGTGGCGTGTATATACTTCACAGGTTGCGCGAATTGATAAATTTATGTATCGAGATGGGAGAAGTCCCAGACGATAGGAGAAAAGCGATTATAGTATACCCCGCTATAGCCCTCGGCCACCATAACCTAATTTTCCCAATCGTTGAGTATTGAATCTTTGAGCGTATGAATTTACGTGTTTAATTAGTAAGTTATGATTCGTTACAAATGAACGATAACGATTTTCGACGGAAATATTTTGTTCTGCATCGCCAACCATACCTGTTTCTTTCGTCGCTCGGGGTACGAGTTGCGGTTGTTTATGTTAAAGCGCTTTAAAGTAAACATAGTTTAGATTTCTACGAAAAATCCTATCAAAAAGGTAGGGATCGCATTTTGAAGGTGAAGAGTAGTTCTTTACAATGCCGTTGTCAGTTACGGGGCCTCGAAAACATCAAAATAACGGGTTTTTTACCCTTTTAGGTTAGAATATCTCGAAAACTGAGGGTGCTGGAATTTTTCTGCGGTCGGATTCGGATTCAGCGCAGCAAAAGCCTTCGGGTATACTAGGTCTGGTCTCTGGTTCCGGAACTTTGTCAAATTTTGTGGGCCTGTGTTATCGTACCAATATACAAAAGGAAGGAAGATAAAAGCAACTGCAATAATTACAGAGGTATCAGCTCATCAAGTACCGTAAGCGAAATATACTCAAAAATACTTACTCGTAGGGTAATGAAAATAACAAAAGAAGAGATATGGGAAGTCCAAAGTGGATTTATTCCAGGAAGATCATGTACAGATCAAGTGTTGAGCTTAAGACAGATCACAGATAAAAGTTTGAGAGTAGGAAAGAAAGTATTCTGTGCATTTGCTGAACTAGAAAAAGCATTTGACAAGGTGAATAGAAGTAAACTTTGGGAACTCCTTAAAGGGTACGGAGTAAATGGATGGCTCCTACAAAAATTAAAAACAATACATGCATGTAGTAAAGCGAGTGTAAGGGTTAATGGGAAACTGAGTGACTGGTTCGATATTATACAAGGCGTGAGACAAGGATGCGTTATGTCATCATGGCTATTTATCATATTTACGGATAAGTGTCTAAGAATGGCCCTCTTCGACGAGAAAGGTGTAGATCTCGAGACAGTAAGGGTACGTGGGTTAGCTTTCGCAGATGACAAAATTGTTATGGTAGAATCAATCGAGGACTTGCAAAGAATGTTGAGTAAATTGAACACAAGCATGAAGAACATGGGCCTCAGAATTAAGGTAAATAAAACAAAAACCATGGTGTTTGAAGGAAAAGATGAGAAAACAATGTGCAACATTGTCCTAAATGATGAGAGATTAGAACAAGTTGATAAGTACATATATCTGGATAGCGACGGAAATGTAGATGGGGAGTTAGATAGGCGCATAAATGAGGGTAAGAAGGTTATAGGTAGAGCAGGGTTCATTATCAGAAGTGAAAACATCAAAAAACCTAAAATGGCAATACAAAATTCTATATTTGTACCGACTGTACTATACGGTAGCGAGGCATGGACCTGCCAAGAAAAGCGTAAGAGCAAAATTATCGCGATTGACATGAATTTCCTACGCCAAACACGCGAGAAAACACTGATGGACAAAGTGAGAAACGAAATAATCCTCAAAGAATGCGGTGCAAAAGAGACAATAATTGAAATACGGGAAAGAATTCAGTTAAGGTGGTTCGGACATGTTGAAAGAATGAAAGATGAACGACTAAAGAAACAAGTGTATAAAGGTAAAGTAAATGGCCGTATGCCCAGAGGTAGACTGCGGAAAGAATGGTTAGGATGTGTGAATGAGGCCTTCATCCGAAGAGAGATAAGAAGCCATAGAAACACGAGAGCTTGCATGAAAAAATGCATGGACGTGAAGGAAGCTAGAGAAGTATGCCAGGACACAAAAGTGTGGCGACAAATAGCTAAGAAAAAGAGTGTCAGTAGAGTGAATGACGCCTGAAACAAAAGACCTTAGATACTCATGGGCCCGAGTGGGAAACCTCACATGACGACCTTGTGAAGCTCTTCATTGGGGGTGATCCCTAGAGAGATTGATCAGCAACCTGGGTCAGAGCAGTGTTGCGAAACGAATGTGTTATTTATATAAATATCACAAGAATTCTAGATCAATATAAAAAGTCTATATCCCCTACCTCACATTAATCCTTTCCTCACCGAGTGAGTCACGCCTACCCCGAAAGGGAAATGGCTTAATGGTATAATAATAATAATAAATAATTTTGCTACGTTTTGTAAAAGTTCAGTTTTTTTTGTTATTTTTGTTACAAGTTATGTAACTGAAATTCTGAGAGGGACCGAAAAGGGTGACTTTTGTCGTTAGAAAAGGTGTTTTGTTATTTAAATCTTAGAAACGAATTTTCCAGAAAAAAATTTTTTCTGGGTTTCGTAAATGTTGAGATTTTTCGTTAGATTTGTTACAAGTGATGAAACAGAAATTCTGAGAAGAATCGAAAAGGGTGACTTTTGTGGATACAAAATATATTCTGTTATTCAAATTTTAGTAAAAATTTTTCAAGAAAGAAGGTTTTCTGGGTTCGCGTATGTTAAGATTTTTTGTTAGATTTGTTAGAAGTTAGGTAACAAATTCTGAAAGGAACCGAAAAAGTAACTTTTTCGTTGGAAAAGGTGTTATCTTATGTTAAGCTTGCTTACAAATTTTCAAGAAGTTAGGTTTGCTGGCTTTTGCGAGTGTTCAGATTTTTGTTACTTTTGTTACAAGAACAGAAATTCTTAGAGATACATTTTTTCTATAGTTTGACCTTGGCAATAAACGATAGATAGAAGGATTGAAAATTTTTAAAAGTTTTAGAGGTTTGAACTTTGCGTTTTGCAGTAAACAATGGAAGAGCGATAACTCGACGGGGAATTATCTAATACGGGAGCTGAAGTGTGTCGCCAAAAAACACACACTATCTTAACACTTGGAACACTTACAATTGGTCGCTACAGATCGCTCCTCATTGGATGATTAGGCCCAACTTTGAAGCTTTTTTGTGTCCAAACTAAGCATCGCACAACTTTTTTGCTAGAAAACTTTTTTGTTTATTTCTTTGTGCACTATCACATAGTACAAGGGATTCTATAGGTGGTGGGGTACCCTGTATATATTTTTTTCAATGTCTATATATAATTTCAATAAAAACTCAAGAGTCAATGTAACTGGCATATTTAATATTCTTCTAAACCCCATAATTTTATATTCAAATTTTCGTAGTAAGATGGTCTCAAACTTTAACAGTTAAAATAATTGAAACATCTATAAGGTGTCAATAAAATTATTATCAACATCTTTAAAATTAAACAGTTTCAGTTGAAATTTCTAGTTTCACGATTCTATCTTACAAATTGTTCATTTTCAATGTAGTAGACGCAGAATTGTATTACTTTTTATCGTCAAATTAGGTATATTTTGGTTTGAGTACGTAAAATATGCCAGTCGTTAGAATGTGAAAATCATAACCTGTGTAATCATTAATAGTTAGTGAATACATTAATTATGATTAATGAATTTCCTAGCATTTACTTCATGTGGATGATGACATTTCCTTTCTCATAATTCGTTTTACCAGAGTGGGAAATTGCCGCGCTGCCGTCCCGGAGACCCGTGTTCAATTCCAGCCAGATTATTATATAACCCGATTTGTTTCTGTTTCAGTTTGAAATATAACAATATAAAGTCTAATAAGAATATGAACTTATATAATTTCTCATGTGTATAATTAGGATAAATAATATAATTCTGTGCGATTTACTTTTTTGTCCGTGATGTACTAGTTACGTATTTCAGCTTCATATTTGTTACATAACGGGCAAATATCCTTGTAACACTGTTACGGAATTGTTACAATTCATGCAAAAACGTTGTAACACCGTTATGGAATTGTTACGGATCAATTACAAAACAATTTTACTCTGTAACACCGTTCCTAAATTGTTCTAAAAATATTTTTTGACATATAACACTGTTACACAATTCATACGGATCTCTGACAGAAGATAGTTCTCTAACGTTGTTACAGAACTGATACACCCATTTGGAGACGACATTACTCGTCTCTTGGTCTAACCCTGTTCTTAACCAGTTACAGAACATTTTCATTTTTGTTCTATAACTGTTACATCACAGTTATATAACAGTGTCCGCTAGGTTTTCAAATTAATGTTACAAAAATTCCAAGAACTTGATGTAAGTAAAAAAATAATGGTTTTGAGAATATACATTTTTTTATCGTTTCAAATATCCTGTAAATTTTTCTGGCATGCACTGAGAAAAGCTTGATGATTGACAATTAGAAATTTGTTTGTTTTTGAAGGCCGACCAGTACCAGATCTGGGCCAGGCTAGGCTGCCAAGACGATAAGGAAAAAATATTCATTTTTTTAGTGTTAATTTCTTATGCTGAGTAATTTTAGATACTCTGAAAATTTTTCGAAAATAGAGAATTATATTTGGCTGCCTGACACATAAATTTTTATGTAATTTGAAGCAGATCTGGGACAGATTATACTGTCAATACTAAACGGCCTGGCCGACGCCAGATCTGGGCCAGATCCGGCATTAGACTGCCAGAAGATTTTTCCACTACGCCCTAGGCCTAGGTGAACGTAGAATAAACATGTTGAAAATTAATTAAAAAAAATGTAATGCAATTATCTCGAAATTTACCTATATCTCGAAGAAACACCATTGATTTTCGCAATCAGCGAGAAATTTTAAATATGATGCAACATAGAAAGCCACCCGTCCAAGAACGGCACACAGGTCTACCCCTGACTCCTAGAGTAAGAGCCCATATAGCAAAATGTGCGCACTGTGCGACACACGTGCGTCGCACCGCGTGCAGGTTTTCTCGCACGTCGTGCGCGCAGGGGATGACGCAGCTGCGTCCTCATATGCGGGACACGTGCGTCGCACGTCGTGAACCCTCACGTCGTGTGAGGCACGTGCGTCGAACGTGGTGCGTACCAGTGCGGGTATGTTGCGTGGACATATTTATGATGTTTAGAGGGTATAGAAATAATATATAATTTTATTATTATTTTTTACAACTTCACAAACGTTAGAATGTGATACTTGCGATCTTAGCATGTTTGTGTTCATAATAATAAATATTTTTTGGTGAAATTTTGGAAAACAATGATAAACGTGGAAATGGAAATTAATAGTCTGTTTCTGGTATAAATAATTAGAAAAATGATGAAGCCGGTAAAACAGAAATAAACTTTGAATTATTTCAACCAGAAATAGCATAGTTATATCCGTTTTCATGATCTTCAGAGTTTCCCAAAGTTTCAGCTAACAATAATTATTATCGTGGGCACAAACACGTCAATATCGCAAGTGCAACATGCTCCAGTTTTAATCTTCGTCGTCTGCATCTTCTCCGGCATCGTCTACGACGTCTTCCTCCTTTTCACTTCCAGATGCATTTTCCTCGACCCCGGAAGTTCGACCTGGTTGCCTGTTGAAGAATTTATTTTTTTGTTCAAAACTTTCAACTATGGTTAAAAGTTGAACTATTTTCTAAAAATTCAACGCACCCCGCACGTTTACTACAGCCTCGAGGCTGTAGAGCAGGGGTCCGCAGCGAGGGGAAATTTCTCGAGTCCAGCTCTTTTAACACGTGTGGATCGCTCGCTTCGTCTCTCCTACCAAGAGCCTCTACTCTACGCTAAGAGTTCGGGGTGGTGGTAAATTCTGACGTCATAGAATATAATTTACGACCACCCCTAACTCTTAGAGTAGAGTAGAGGCGTCATCTCTTTAGAAAGAAAAAAATTCGTCGTTTGCCGTCGTTTGACCAGTTTACTCCGCGACGGCGCCGAAATAAGCTCGTTTCAAACGGCGAAGAAGAGTATAAACGTCTACCTGTTTAATAATTTGCACAACATTTTTAAGTCTTCTTGTCTAGTTGATATTGGGTAATTATTTTCAAAAATGAGTTTTTTTCACTAGAATTAGAATAAGATCTTTTGTTATCTAATTAGAGCGGCGATGTTCTGTTTTGATTTTTTGAACAAATATGAATATCTCACTTCATTTTGTGAATTTTATGTATATTTCAAAACCTTTTTTACTATGTAAATTATAATTGAGATAAAAGGTTTTCTTTTTTAACTTTTTAAAAAAATACTACAATGGAAGCGCAAACATAAAGAGGCAGATTAGTACAGTAAAAAACATTTGCAAAAATAATTTGATGAGTTTGAGAACCTAGACCATAGTTTCCGTACTATTAAAACTAATAAAAGATCAAGATCTATTTTTAGTATATTTCTGTTTAAAGTCGGTGTAATATTTCAAAAGCGTTTCAAAATAAATCACACTGACATGTGGTAAATTCCAGGCCAAACTCATTAAATACAAGCATTTGTATATAGAATTTAAAAAATATGTAGGCTACTTTTTGGGCGATATTATTTTAGACTCGAGGGGTCCTGGTTTTGAGTAGGATAACCTCATGATATACTTGGAATTGAATGAAATCAACATGCAACAACAATGATTAGAGTGTGGCTATCACTAGGCCGCTGTAGAAAGTAGAAATTTTTAATTATTTAAAAACCCCATAAAGCAGTTTGTTTTAAACTTTATAGATCGATAAAATTTATGCGATCACACTCTGTCCAAAAAAATGAGCCATCTAAATACATTATAAAATGAATAGAATGGAAAAAAACTGTGTTTCAGATTGTGCTAAAAAAATTTACCTTGGCTTTACAAAGTATTTGCACAGAAATAGGCTGGTTTGAAAATATGCATGCTCATGATAAATATTGCTAATGATCTCAAATAGAACGTCCGATGACACAGAATGTTTAAAATTGCATGAATGAGGTAATATAAATAATTTTCGTATAAACCACATTTGGTTCAAACTGGGTAGGAAACAATGGGTACAGTATTTTGTGTAGCAAATTTAAGTAAGGAACCAAATTCAATCCACGATGAATTGCGCAAAAGTTGTGAATATTTTTAATTCTTCTTGAAAGAATATTGATAAATGCATAAAGTGCAAAATAGTGCGCTATTATTGCACGACATCCTAGACAGTCTAGGAAAATCTAGACTATAAAAAAAGGTTTGGTGATCTTTACAATTAGTTGTAATTTTACGCATTTTTACGTATTTTCAAATCACAATGTTAACCTAATAAATTTACCAATGTCGCACACAAATTCACGATCTAGTCCAATTTCACCCCTTGGAACAGTGTCAAATAATATTCAGATGTAAAATTACTATGTCCAACGATGAAAATTATTCGATTCACGTAGCATATAGTAAATTTATGTAAGCGAATAAATTTAAATAAGCTTACGAAATAACATCTTTAGTAAGGTTGCAGTCTCTAGCGTAATTTCACAGACGATTAGTACTGTTAGGTCTTGTCATGTTGATAAATTACGAGCGGGACGTAAATCGACCATCAATCGATTTTATTACAAAATTGCGTCCCAGAGCATCTAAACTTGCTCTAATAGTGAAAGATTCTATGTAAATAATAAAAATATGTTTCACGTCCTGCATTTTTTTAAAAAAGATGTATGCAAACTTACATCATTACACGCAGATCGAATAATTGCCTTCGTGGCACAATGTAAAATGACACCAAATTTTTTTACAGTGTACTCGTATCTTTGCAGTCGACAATGCACAATTAAGATGATTGCGACATTAGATCGAAGAAGGCACATGTTTTTCATGATTTCATCATATTTATTTTTAAGGATTAAGGATTCAAATTCCTTAGATAGAAGCAACATTTTCCTTTATATCAAAAAAATTGAAAATTTATAAATTACAATACAATATTAATAATATTACTTGGCATTGAACATTTCACCATTTAATTTTCCTAGAGAAAAAAAAGTTTTCCTACAGAAAATTATGAAGTTTTAAAAACTTGTGCATAATCGAGGTCATGTTGTCAGAATGATTTTTTATTTGGAATATTTTGACCGAAGCATTTTATTGTTGGTTTTTTACAATCATTGGATTGTAAATCACCTGATTGTAAATTACCTTTCCAATAGGATGACCTGCGAATTCTCAAAAAATGACAGACATGTTTTTCAAAATGCAGTATTTTCCGAACGAGCATAGGTGATCAGTATTTTATTTTTTCATTCAAAGTTTAAGAAATGGGTAGTAATATGAACTACGTATCTATAAAGTTTCATTCTTAGTAAACCACTGCTTCACATTGAAAAAAAAATATTATTTTTCAAAAATCGAATTTATACATTTTTATCGCCAACGGCGATACCACTGATACCACGCTGAAAAAACCAGTTCTCGTCAGATCACTGAAGTTAAGCAGCGTTGGGCGCGGTTAGTATTTGAATGGGTGACCATTCGAGAATACTGCGTGCTGTTGGCACATCGTGGGTGGGGTGAGCTCACACTTGTAGTAGTTATTTACTACAAGAAACTATCCACCTAGAAACACTACCCGAATCGGGTAGTGTCACGCCTACCCTGAAAGGGAAATAGCTTAATGGTATACTTACTATCGCAAACTACGAAATGTAAAAAAAACTGTTTCAATAAATGTTTACACATAAAGAAAAGTTCTATAAAAAATATCCCTTGCTCTTCTGTGATATCTTGCCTTGTTTACGAGCAGAAAATTTGTATTATAAAAAAAATTGTCGGCCTTGAAATATTTTGGCCTGAATACAACTGATAGAATGCCTTTTTTATATTAGCAGAAGTATTGTAAAAATATTATAAAAAAATATCAACGGAGCGGTCTTCCTGAAAATCATCTTTTCATGTTTTCAAAATTTTATGAAAAAAAAAATAAAGAAGATTTTCTGGAAAGACCTACCTTTTTTATTTTTTCCCATATTTTTTACAGTTTTTGCTTATATGAGGAAGGCATCCTATCAGTTTTATGGGTGCTTAACCATCTTCCAGGTAAACTGTTATCTTATAGTTATATTTAAGAACGCATGAGATGAGTTCTTGTACCTTCCGTTGTTTTCCACAAAAATGAAAAAATTCGATCAAAATTTTTTTTTCAATGTGAGGCCAGTGGTTTACCAAGAATGAAGCTCATGAGATATGCAGCACGTATTACCATCTATTTCTAAAAAAATGTTAAAAAATGGCGTTTTTTGAAAATCCACTTGTAGGAATTTTAGAACAACCGCCGTCATTGTGTACTTTCAAATCATTGGAACTTTGTTTAGATGAATTGAACGATCAAGAAGTCTCAAGTCGAATGAAGTGGGCGCTATTTTTGTAATGCAATCAAGTGATCTGATAAGAGCAGTGAGCCTAATTTGAAACATTGGGCAAAGCCTGGTTTTTACTCCATCATTCACGGACAGGGTTGCAGCCAAATGCATGATGGGGGGACCTACAGCTTAAGGTGGGAGGATCCGAAGCACCAGAACCTCGGTAAAGGTACATAGAAAAATGTCCAGAGGTACCGGCTTAGGGATCGAGCCCCGGACCTCTAACGTGAAGTCTGAGCGCCTAACCAGCTGAGCCACCGAGACTCTATGGCTCTTATATATATATATATAATCTTTTTTTCTTGACCTTATGCATCGAGAAAGTTTTTGCTACATAAACTAGAGGTCCAAGTAAATAATTCGATTTTAACAATAAATAATCAAATCATATAAAAAATGACTGTTACAATAAGACTATTATAATCCAAAACTGTTTATAATTTTATAAATTTTGACAAAGAAAGAAAAAGACAAAAATCTATTGCCTATTTTTCTGAAATATCTTCTTTTATAACTAAGAAAATCGATTTTTTAGGGGGCTTGAATTACATTTACTTTCGACGCTAATGCATAGTAATAAATTTAAAGTAATATGTATATTAAATTTTATATATTTCACATGAAAAATAATCAAATAAGCCCGGTATTGGTTCTTTCTCACAAGCGGGAAGAATTTTCCCGGTTGGTATATAAGGAACATTTCGGCCGATATACTCAGCGTATAACCTTGTGATGTAAACAGAAGATTACAAATCTGGTGTCTGCTTCGCAGTACGACTTTTTTGTTTGCTTGAGAATCCTTTATATTTTCCTAGACTGCCTTGGACCTTTTAGTAGATGACATTTTTTTCAGTTCATCCTAATTATCTAGATAGTCCAGGATTTTCTGTTGTTCTTTCTTTTACTTAATATTGAAATCTTCTAGAAAAATTTTTGGGCTGAGGCTTTCAATTTTTATAACATTTTAGTGCCCGTCCAAGAGTTTATAAAGGAAGCCCTGAAAGTAGGAAAGAATAGAGAGGTCCAATAGGCTAGACACTTTCAGACGCTTTCAGTTTATCGACGTCTAGTTGAGTAGATAGGTAGGGGGTGTTCTAGACCACTTTATTCCGTACGATTAGCAATTTGCGGCTAGAATGTAGAAGGCTGTGAGATTGGTTTCGCTCCTTGTGCTGACTTATGAATCACAGTGTTGAGGTATTCAATATCGATATTGAAAATCAATACTTCAATTGGAAATCAATACTTGAATCCGGGGAATGGAACTTTTCCACCCAAAAATATGGAATAGGATATCTGACGTCACAATATTGAGCTATTAATATCTGATATTCCCGGAATTGAAGTTTTTCGCCCCAAAATAATATAATTTATATAGCTTGTGTGTGCCTGTGTACCTGTGTGAGGGAAGTTAAGAGCGCTAGGTGATGAGTCATCATCCCTCGTGAGCCGCCGCTCGGGAGATAAGGTGATGACGGTGGTGTTGCATTTCAGCCCCCGTATATAATTGCTTGTTATTGTCAAGATAATTCTGCGAAAAAAATAGTCGGTGCCTTTGATGTCGGGCTCTGTGTGTGATATGATTATTTTGAGGGCGTAATTTTCGGCGAAATGTATATTGCAAGTTCAAACAGGTTTCAGCAGAAGAGTGCATTCCTGATGCGCCATAGCATAATATTGAGCAATTGTGCTAGCCGAAGTAAATATTTAATTTAAAAAATCACCCTCTTGCCGACATTATGCGTCACAGGCATCCCACATTTCATATAACGTTAAACAATTCCTGGTAAACAAAATTCCATTCTGATGACGTCATCCTCATTCCAGGAATCCTTATCTCCAGTGACATCCTGTTTTGACAATATAAATTTGATTTATTGCCTCCTTCTAAATAAAACATTTAATTTAAAAATATTCCCTTTGACTTTTGCCGACATCATGCGTCACAGGCGTCTCACATTTCATATAATGTTCAACAATTCCTGGTAAACAAAATTCCATTCTGATGACCTCATGCGTAGAATCTTCCAGAACTTTGTTGCATCATATGATGCAATATCTGGCAACATTGCGTAAAAGTCTCCAGAAATTTGGTAAAGGTGGAGGGGGTAAGCGCCTATAAAAGGGGGGTCAGTTCTTCGCTTTCAGGAGTTTGTTGGTACATGTCAGATTGTAGAGAAGAAAAGCAGCAGGAGCTAAAAAGTCGCTTAAACGTATTTCTGAAGAACATTCGAGAACTAAAACAAGCGATACAAGCGCGATCAGATTCACAAAATCTAACGAGAAAATTTAATACACTTAATATTAAAGAGTGAAGATGGATTTCTCAAAACTCAACAAAATCGCCGTGAACAACGATTTCCTACCAACCAAGAAGCTCAAGGACCTAGAACTCAATAAAAACTACGAAATCAAAAACATCAAGAAAGCAACAACGCAGTTTGGAGTGCGGTTCATTGTCACTGTAGAGAGGAAATTTACCGTTTTTCTACCAGCGAGGATGGTCAATCTGCTTAATGAAGACGAAAATCTCCTGTTGGGAATGAAAAAATCGTGTGAAGACGGCGATCTAGGCATGCGGTATTTGGGTGGGTGCTACAACTCCATCGAATTTATGAAGAAAAATATATAAAGTGTGCAGTTTTCAATTATCGCTCAGTGCCTGAAAGCCTTCAGTGAGATCAACATTTCTTAGACGCCTCGAAATCAAATTCTACATTCCACCACATACAATCTAAATTCATCGTTCACAAAGCAAATTATCGTTGGTGCTGAATTTAAAAAAGATCGAAAGCTCGTCTCATCAGTGAAACTGCAAGCCAGTCATCCCCGTGCAAGTATAACCCTAAATCCGGAAGAGTGGAAAACATTTAAAAGTTACTTCAGCCTCATGTCACTATTCTTTGATGGCCAAGAGAAGCTGCAATGCATCGACTGTGGAAATTTCCGTACCCATGACTATATCTTTTGGAGATTATATAGTGACTTTGGAGCAAATTCAAGAAACGCAAAAAAATTATCCATTTGTACTACGAGAAACGACGTTTGCTGTTCTCCAGGAAGTCAGTCTTTGTATCGACCGGTATCTTCTGGAACAGAGTGTTATGCCGTTCCAGCGGACAAAGGATGTCATCATTGAAGCCATCGCTGAAAGTGTTTGGTGTAATGAGGCATCACCTTGTGTAAAAAGTGCCAAATCTTATATGCAAAAAAATTATATAAGTTTAAAGAGTAAGGCAATGAAGAAACTTGTATTTACTAATCTCATGCAATTTGAAAGTCTGTTTCTTGAAATGATTACTTGTTATAATCGAAATGTGTGTGAAGAAGTGATTGAGAAATGCCATCTTTATACATTAAAATTGTACGTATGTTGAGAGTAAGAGAAAAATCTGAATAAAAAATGTAATTTGAAATTAAATTCGTCTTTTTTTCATTCACTAGATTAAGGGTAGGTAGATGTGTAAGCAAAAAGATATATATGTTTGAAAATAATCAACTTTATTCAGAAAAACTTAATATTAATACAAAAGATACTTATAAACTAGACTTATCTATCCAACTATTGTGAGAGTCGTCGAAACCTAACCATTTTACAAATAGCTTATTTCCCCGCTTTTTTACTATTTTTTCCACAAGATAAATGTCTCGATGCCTAAGTTTGCCAAGTACTTGTTCATAAAAACTACCTGCAATAGCTCACAGATTTCCTATTCTTAACATGATTTATAGTAAATATTTCAGTTGTCCAATTCGGTGTGTAGCCTTTCTCAAAAACATGCTTAAACTTACTTATACGTACTCTATCTCCAACTTTAAATTTCGTTTTCTTAACTGCTTGTTCGACACTGTAGATTTTTTTGTAAATATCAAACAACAATTTTTTCTCATTTTGCCTAGTAACATCTTTTGGCTTCATTCTAATAGTCTGATGTTTAGCATCGTTGTAGGACAAAATTAAATCTTTCAAAATATCTGTCCACTTATAACTAGTCTGAAAGCTGAATTGCATCCACATTTTATTTTTCAGGGTACGATTAAATCGCTCGCAAATTGATGCTTTTAAATTACTAAATGTCGAGTACAAATTTATCTTATATCGCTTCATAAGATTTTCAAAATGCGAGTTGTAAAATTCTTTACCTCTATCAACATGTGAATTTTTTGGTACGCGTCCTTTTTCAAGTACGGATTCCATTGCTGCAGCTACATCTTCGCCCTTCTTCGATTTAACGGGAACAGCCCAAGCAAATTTTGAAAATACATCAATCACAGTCAAGATGTACTTGTATCCTTTGTTTCCTCTCTCGTATGGTTGCATTTCAACAAGATCGGCTTGCCAGGTCTCATCAATGCCGCGGATATCGAAATGTCGACGTTGGTAATTTCTTCTAGCCGGCTTGTGCAGCTCCTTCACCAACTGCAGCTTCTCAATGTCCATTTTTGAGTGCATTCAGTCTGGTGTCTACTTGACTAATGAGCTCTGAATTTCGATACACCAGTTTTTGTATAGATTCAGGATCACCTACTCTATTTAATATTTATACACCTGAACTTGGTAGTGAACTTCGACATTGCAACTATCACAAATATGCTGATGATTTCAAGCTTTACCTCTTCTGGCCTATTGCCACTCTTAAGAGCTTACTTCAAAAGGTACAGGAGGATATTGATTTGGTGGTGCAGTGGGCCTTGACAAACGGTCTCACTCTTAACCCTGCTAAAACGAAGGCTATAATCATAGGACCTTCTTCCTCTCCTTCACTTGCAACAATTGCAACCTTGCCTCCTCTCTTGATCGATGGGCGTCTCATTCCCTTTGTGGATTCTGTGAAAGATTTAGGCTATATTCTTAATCGCTCTCTTACATGGAATGAACACGTTGCGGATATCTCAAGGAAAACCTTAAGAGTCCTCCAACAGCTTAACAGGAATAAAGAATCACTTCCTACTTCAACGCGTATCCTCCTAGTTAAAAGCCTGATCCTTCCTTTCTTTGACTACGGCTGTGTGGTATATGTGGATGTATCAGTAGAGCCAGCAAAGCATTTGTCTTTCCACAGTTGG
>CAKNYM010047464.1:81107-94439 GCA_932195095.1 Andricus curvator | reverse complement strand
AATTTATAAATAATTTTTTATTTATAAATAAAAAATTATTTATAAATTATAATATAAAAATATTCTTCACGAAATTTAAATTTTTCACTCATGAGAGTGTAAAATGGCAATTTTATTATTTGTAATGATATTTTTCTTTTTTAATTCTGAAATTTCATTATTTTGTAGCTAATATATAAATCAATAATTATTTTTAATAGAAAATGGGTATTAAAGTATTACAGAAAAATCAATATAGCAATAAATAATATCAGTGTCGATCAGACTGGCGAAAACCCGGGAATTTTTTTAACTAGGAAAAACCGTGATAAACCTGAGAATTTTGTTTAGGACCGGGAATTTTTTTATTTCATTGTAAAATCTAGTTTTATCTACTTTATCTGCTTCTTATGCTTGAGAATTATAACTTCGTTTAATGTTTATTATACTTCAGTCAGTGATTGAGAATAAGATTGGCACGGTATATAAATAAAGAAATAATAAATCGAATGTAATTAATTCTTATAAATATCACAATTTTTATGTACTTTCATAGGAATGATCTGAAATAGATCACAAATGAGGTTCGATTAAACTTGTACAGGGAAAAATGCTTAATTTCAATGCTGTCAATAGGAAAACGAAGAAACAGGGTACATAATTTCTATTTGAAAATTTATGTGATGGCCAGAGGCAGGGTATATTAATTTCAATATTAAATAGGAGAATTACCTGAAATTAATTTTAAACCTGAAATGTAAAAAAATAATCTTAGTAAATTATTTATTATTTATAAATTTTTTATCCCATTACCAAATACTTTAGTCTTCAAAACTGTTTAAAAAAATGAATGCACGTCTTCCCAATTTTTAGAGCTAAATAATTATTTTATTTTAAAAGGAATATTGTCTACAAAGCAAAAACTGTATTTTATTATTTTATAAATAAAATTTTTTAATTTTTTATTATTAGTAAAAAGAAAAAAAATTGATTCCAATTTTACTTTGTTTTACGTTTAATGGAATTTACTTTTAATATATGCGAAAGAATTGTATGTATGTAAAAAAAGGTCTCGGTGGATTTGTGTGGGGTCCTTATTTGAATCTTAGAATTTGCTTCAATTTAATAACTCAGAAATTATGTAATTCGATCAATTTAAATGTAGGATATTTTGGAATTCGGGATTCTTATTTTTCGTGATTGTTTCTGGCAATTTAAAATATTTTCGTTATTTTAAATGAAGGAAATAAATTAAAAAATTTGTTTAAATATAAAAAAAAAATAAAAAAAATTGTGCCTATTTTTAAACGTTTAGGATTTAAGACTTTTTTTCATAGAAATAATCTTTTGTCCACTAAATGCAATGTCGTTTTCCGGTTTCGGTAGCTACATTCAAGTTGCAAAATAAGATAATAGAATGATCTATAGGCCAACGGCCATACCACGCTGAAAAAACCCAGTTCTCGTCAGATCACTGAAGTTAAGCAGCGTTGGACTCGGTTAGTACTTGGATGGGTGACCATTCAAGAATACTGACATGAGTGCTGTTGGCACATCGTGGGTGTGGTGAGCCCACACTTGTAGTTATTTATAACTACAAGAAAAACCTAGAAACACTACCCGAATCGGGTAGTGTCACGCCTACCCTGAAAGGGAAATGGTTTAATGGTATATATATATAGGGAATATAGTATAAGTTACTACAGGTTTTCAAATTTGCAATATAAGGAATATATTTTATGAGAAAAATTGTGGTTAGATTGATAAGTATATCATTCTCAAGCTTCAAGTGGTTTTCAATTTTCAAATTTTGTATTTCATTTTTTAATTGATTTTAAATACTGTGAATTTAGAATGATAATAATTTATATATTTTTTTAATTCAGCAAAATAATCATCATTTCTTTTAATGATATTTTCTTAAAGAAGCATGAAAACTATGAAACTATAATAGTCGATATTCATATTTTAAACCATTTTCAAAAGTTTTAAGACTTTTTTTAAAAAGATTTAAAACTTTTTTTGCATTATAATACTTTCTTAAATTTTCATTGAATTAAATATTCAAGATTTATAATATTTTATCAAGGAAAATAGAATGTATATGAAATTATGAAAATCACAGCTTTGTTATTTCTTATAAACACTTCATAAAACCTTTGATGACTTGTATATCTATACTTAATAAATAAATAAATAATGATTTACAGGAGAGAAAGCCTTACACTATACATATAGCCTGTTACAGAAATGGGTCTATTATTTTATTATCGTTATTGTTTAAACTAATTTATAAATTATTATATAAAAATAAGTATATAAAAATTTATGAATAATTGTTTATTTATAAATAAAAAATTATTTATAAATTATAATATAAAAAGATTCTTCACGAAATTTAAATTTTTCACTTATGAGAATGTAAAATGGCAATTGTTTTATTATCGTTATTATTTAAAATAATTTATAAATTATTATATAAAAATAAGTATATAAAAATTTATAAATAATTTTTTATTTATAAATAAAAAATTATTTATAAATTATAATATAAAAAGATTCTTCACAAAATTTAAGTTTATCACTCATGAGAGTGTAAAATGGCAATTTTATTATTTATAATGATATTTTTCTTTTTTAATTCTGAAATTTCATTATTTTGTAGCTAATATATAAATCAATAATTATTTTTAATAGAAAATAGGTATTAAAATATTAGAGAAAAGTTAATAAAGGAATAAGTAATATTAACAAATATTGAAAAGATGAGTGTCAGAACTAATGAAAATATAAATATTTATATTTATATATTTATATTTTCATTAGTTTCAAATTATTATTTAGAATTTTTTTAATTCAATACAGAAAACTGTAAACTTAAAAATGTTTCTTAAAAATGAATGAACCTCTTCATAATTTTAGAGCTAAATTAATTGTTCATTTTAAAAGGAAAGTAGTCTACAAAGCAAAAATTGTATTTTATTATTTTATAAGTTTCTTGATAACAAGTATCCTGGATATTTTTTGGTAAACCTTTTCAGTTTTTATTTAAATATAAATATTTATATAAATATCTTTATCTATAAATCTATATCCTTTTAAAACGAAAAATTTATTTAGCTCTAAAAATTATGAAGAGATGCATTCATTTTGAAGAAAACATTTTTAGGTTTAAAGTTTTTTGTATTGAACTAAAAGAATTCTAAATAATAATTTATTAAAATTATTGGAATGCTTTTAAAACTTAAAATTAATTTATTATTTTTCATTACTTTTGACATTATTGCCTACAAATGTAGGTTCATTGTTAAAAAGAGTTCTTTTGTGAGTGTAATGAATCACGGATAAATATCACAATTTTTGTGTACTTTCATATAAATAATGTGAAATAGACCACAATCCAGGTTTAGATTTTTAAGGAGTAATTTAAATTAAATTAATATAATAAATAAATTTAATAATAAAATACAGTTTTTGCTTTGTAGACAATATTCCTTTTAAAATAAAATAATTATTTAGCTTAAAACAGTTTTGAAGACTAAAGTATTTGGTAATGGGATAAAAAATTTATAAATAATAAATAATTTACTAAGATTATTTTTTACATTTCAGCTTTAAAATTAATTTCAGGTAATTCTCCTATTTAATATTGAAATTAATATACCCTGTCTCTGTCCATCACATAAATTTTAAAATAGAAATTATGTACCCTGTTTCTTCGTTTTCCTATTGACAGCATTGAAATTAAGCATTTTTCCCTGTACACAGTTTAATCAAACCTCATTTGTGATCTATTTCCGATCATTCCTATGAAAGTACCTAAAAATTGTGATATTTATAAGAATTAATTACATTCGATTTATTATTTCTTTATTTATATACCGTGCCAATCTTATTCTCAATCACAGACTGAAGTATAAGAAACATTAAACGAAGTTATAATTTTCAAGCATAGGAAGCAGATAAAGTAGATAAAACTAGATTTTACAATGAAATAAAAAAATTTCCGGTCCTAAACAAAATTCTCGGGTTTATCACGGTTTTTCCTAGTTAAAAAGAATTCCCGGGTTTTCCCCAGTCTGATCGACACTGATATTATTTATTCCTATATTGATTTTTCTGTAATACTTTAATACCCATTTTCTATTAAAAATAATTATTGATTTATATATTAGCTACAAAATAATGAAATTTCAGATTAAAAAAGAAAAATATCATTACAAATAATAAAATTGCCATTTTACACTCTCATGAATGAAAATTTTAAATTTCGTGAAGAATATTTTTATATTATAATTTATAAATAATTTTTTATTTATAAATAAAAAATTATTCATAAATTTTTATATACTTATTTTTATATAATTATTTTTAATAATTTATAAATTATTTTAAACAATAACGATAATAAAACAATAGACCCATTTCTGTAACAGGCTATATGTATAGTGTAAGGCTTTCTCTCCTGTAAATCATTATTGATTTATTTATTAAGTATAGATATACAAGTCATTAAAGGTTTTATGAAGTGTTTATAAGAAAATAACAAAGCTGCGATTTTCATAATTTCATATACATTCTATTTTCCTTGATAAAATATTATAAATATTGAATATTTAATTCAATGAAAATTTAAAGAATGTATTATAATGCAAAAAAGTTTAAAATCTTTTTTAAAAAAGTCTTAAAACTTTTGAAAATGGTTTAAAATATGAATATCGACTATTATAGTTTCATAGTTTTCATGCTTCTTTAAGAAAATATCATTAAAATTCTTGAGCCTATTTCTCTCATCATCGCTAAGACCTGTCATGTTCAGCGTTTTTTTGTGCGATTTTTCTTTTTCTTTTTGGGCTGCCGCGATTTCATCATTCCACCACGCATCGCCAGACTTTCTCCCTACCACTGCCGTACCACACACTTCAATCGCACTTTTAACAATGGTATCCCGTAATAAAGACCACGCGCCCTCTATATCTTTATTCCTTTCAAGCGGCTCCCAAATTGCCTTATCTATGCGTTCGTTTATCTTATCCTGAAAATCTATTCGCACTTCCGGTTTCTGTAAATCTTCAACCCTGATTCGCGTTTGTTTCGTTTGTTTGGTTGTCTTTCTTCTCCATCCCCGCCCTAAGTTCATTCTGGAGACTAAAAGGTAATGATCAGTATTGCATTCGGATCCCCTCATGACTCTTGTATCTATAACTAGTTCTCTTAGTCTTTATTATTATTATTATTTCCTTTACACCAGGTGTAAGTGTGGATCATTTTATGTCGAAACCAAGTATTTGTAACAAATAGGCCCTTTTCTAAGCATAAGCTAACTAACTTTTCCCCGTTATAATTTTTTCATGGATCCCCAAATTTACCTAGTACCCTTTCTGTATCTGTATCCTGACGTTGAACGCCGACCCATCCGTTCATATCTCCTAGCAGAATTATTCTTTCACCTTGATCGCAAGTACTTATTGTGTCATTTAAAGTGTCCCAGAAGGCGTCTTTGACTTCTCGCGGCTCACTGTCAACTGGGGCGTAGCACGCTATGATAAATAACCTTCTGATTCCTACCTACATTCTAGCCCACAACAATCTGGGAGATACAAAATCATGATCTTTGAGATGCTGTCTTGCTTTTTCATTCATAATTAAACCGGCCCCTTGACTACGATTTGATTCACTACCTACTCCTGACGCATAAACGTCTGTACGCATAAAATATCTAGTTTCCTTGCATGCATAGTTTCTCGTAGTTCTCTTACTTTAAGGTCATTCACTCCTCTAGCATTCCAGACACCCAGTCTCCATTCATCGCCTGAAACTCGACCTTTACGTTTACCGTGTGTATGCATTTCGTCAATCCAAGTTTCAGTCCATTCCGAGGCTACTTTATTGTTTATATTATTCATGTTTAGATTGTACACCCAACTATCACCTTTATGCGCGAAATTTGTTTTGCGAGCCGAAATCATGTCCAAATTAAGTGATTATTCGTCGTACGGTGGATAGTCTATCTGTAACGTCAGTCCCACCAATACTTCTGTTACTGTGTGTGTGGGGGGGGGGGGTGGATGTGAGGACAGAGAAAGGAAACCGAGAGTCTCAATTGGTTGGTGATTTATGCTGAGAAGGTTACCAGCCTTCAGCAGCGTTGTATTTGATAGGAGTTAATTTCATGAATTTTGGATTAATGCGTCGTTATGATTTTTCTCTTATGATATTGCCTCCAAAGATATTATAAGCCTAGATGCGGCACGGGGTGTCAGAGTGGGGGAACTATATATATAGGACATCACATTGTCTGCCATATCGAGGTGCTGCCCTCACCGTACTACGAAGTTGAGCGCTGGATTTCTCGTTTTTCGTAAAATATGACGGTAAAACAGTAGAAAGATTTTTTAAGGTTAGAAAAGTTTAACATGTATCGCTACAGAAACACCGCACTTCCGAGTATAATAATTATTAGTGCAATGTCTAGGCAAACCGAAAATACATATTTGGAATAAATAATTAAAAATTAATAATGACAGAAGCACTGATATGATGTTAATAAATAAACGGAATTTTGAGAGTAATACCCTCAAAAAGATAATTATGTTTATATTTTTGTTAAATATTGTTATAATTTCTAATACGTTCATGTTTCTATAAATGATAGATAAGATTTTTAAATTATAATTTTTTGTACTTTGAAGTTTAAATTTCATTACTAGACTGAACCGAAATTTGAGTGCATTTAAGAATGTCAAATCTGAAGCTTGAGACAGGTGTTTTGTAGATAGTCTTTCCAAAAAATTACAAAAAGCGTTCTCGAAAATCGAATTTTTAATTTAAAAAAAAAACTAAGAAGAAATTTCGAGATAAATCAGGGCTGAAAAAACTTTTCTTTGATAAATATTTTTTTAAATTAGAATAATGAAATATTTATACGAGGGAAAAAAAATTTTTCAAGTTTAATGTTTAAAAAAAATATTGTTTAAATTCAAAATGACAATAATTGAAAAAAAATATATATATTTCTGTATAAAAAATTTTGGTTGAAAATGTACATAGTATTTTTTTTTAAATTGCAACAAAAATGTTCTCAAAAATCGAATTGTTAATTTTTAAGAAACTTCGAGATAAATTAGTGCTGATTTGAATCCTGCAAAGTTTGTTTGGAAAATATTATTAGGTTCGAAGAAATTTTAGGGAGAAATTTTTTGTCTGTTTGAGGTCCACGTGTTTTTACATTAATTTGTTCATACGATTTTTATTTTAACTTCAAACAATAATTCAATAAAAATTTAAATATTAAATAAAAATTTCTTTGATAGAAAAATATTTTATTATCGTATTTTTAATAAATAGATAATATTTATTAAGGAACAATTTTTTTAATTATTAAAATCCTACAATTTTATAATTAAGGAATATTCTAGTTCGGATATTTTATAATTAGGCAATTTTATGTCGGGAATTTGTAAATTTGATTATATTATAAACTGTTCGGGAATTTTCCAATTCGGGAATTGTATCGTTTTTGGAATTTTATTATACGGGAATTTTACAGTGTAAAGAATTTTATTTTTGGGGATTTTAATGTCGTCCCTAGAAGTACAGCAAATTTTCAGAATTTGGATATTGCTATTTCATAGAATTATTTTCTTCACTTGTGGTTTTATAATTTTTTCAAGCATGCGTGGAATTTTTAAGTATGAAAATACACTAGAGAAAAAATTGACAATTACATACAATTTGGCATTACATACCAAATCCGGAATTTCGAAAATTTGCTGTAATTCTAATTTCGACTCCTGGATCTGGAATTAAAAATTAAAAAATTCACTGTATATCCAATTTTGATTCCTGGGTATTGGCGATTTTTCTCCTAGTGCATTTTGGTCCCTGGAAAACGAGGGTGAATTAAATAGGAATTATCTCTTAGAAAATAACTGTTTAAAATCCGAAAAAATGGATACTTTTTTTTACCTCTAGGTATGTAAAAAAGTTTTAACTTTAGAAAATTTAAAAACTGCAAACAAGTAATTTTGTAATCATTTTTTTAGCGCGAATAACCAAAGTGTATGCAAATATATTATATATCTTTGCTGTATGTCTATCAATTCCGAAAAAAGTTCAGTTATTGGTACTGAAATTTCCGTACACACAACAACGGTTTGAATTTCCCCAATATTCTGTCACTAATATGTCGCTAAATTGTTCTGCAGATTTCAATTTTAATTTTTATTCTTCTCAATTTTGTATTTAATATAATTTCTATTTTAATATAGTTCAATATGTTATTTGAAAGACCCGACGTTTGTCCTTATAATATCTTCTAGATTTTTCTATTAAAGAATAAATCTTATTCAAGTTTCATTGTTTAAAAATAAGTAAGATCTAAAACTTTTATTTTCAATTAAATATGAGTCTGATACTTTCAATGAAAATCGAGTGGTTTTATTTCTACAAGTCTATTTCTACTGAATGTATTAGAGTCTTATTTAATTGAAAATAAGAATGTTAAGTCTTACTTAGTTTTAAGCAATGAATCTTAAATAAGATTTATTCTTCAATAGAAAAATCTATAAGATATTATAAGAAGAAACGACAGATTTTTCAAACAAAAAATCTTGCACTATATTAAAATAGGAATTATATTAAATAGAAAATTGAGAAGAATAAGAAATTTTAATTTAATTAGAATTTAATTAAAAAAACTAAACATTAAATATTCGAGGGGAGTTAACCACCTGCAATTTTTATCTTCATCAGAATTCTAAACTTCAAAGAAATCCAAACAGTTTATAATTAATTCAAAGAATTCAAAGAATCCCAAAAAATCAAAAGCAGTAGGAACTATAAACCTTCTAGGGTGCATTTCAGCAACTAAGGCTTCCATTATATTACTAAAAAAAAATGTGTGTGTCGTTGACAAGAATGTTCTTAAACGGTGTTTATGTTATCATGACCCCAAAGTAAAATTGTGAAAGTCCTAGGACCCAATATTTGGCCAGTTTTGAGAAAATATCATTTCAAGTAGGCTACGTCTAGACTAGTCATCCCGAAATTTCGGGACGACTAGCCAAACTCATAACAAATATTGGCCTAAATCATCCCGAATTTCAGGACCGTGAGACACATCGTTCCTTGCCAATTTATAGACTTGAGAAATATCCTCTTCCAACTTGTCCGAAAGTCCAGGCCGTAGCGCACCTGGTTTTTAGACGTAAGGTTCGGGGCTGAATTCCCGCTGCGTCTAGTTTTTTCCAGTTTTTAAAATATTTTTATTAGAAAAAATATCAATATATTCGATTGCCTATCGTTTTTTCAACAAAAAAAATCTTTTGCATCAATTAATTAATTTATTTATTTATCAATAATTCATATTTTTATATTATTTTATTTTTTTATTCCATTTATATTCTGATTTTGAATATGTTTGCGAAATTTAAAGAAATTCATTAAATTAATAACATTCATAGAAAATAAATTTGTTTGTGAAACAAGTTCGAAAAAGCGAACTGTTTTTCATTAAAAAAAAAGAACATTTGAAATGTTTATTTTTGCATACTTGAATAAAAGTTTATGAGAGGATTTAATATATGTATAAACATTTTAATAAATAATAAGTCAAATATTTGGGCCTAGGTATTTCCAAATTTTACTTTGGAGCCATGATCTTTATTTACAAAAATTATGAATATACACAGAAAACACACTACCGGGCACTCCCTTGTCAGATATATATTTTTGTAAATACAAATTCGGAAACTATAATTAATCAAAAGAATTCCAAAGAATTAAAAAGAATTCAATAATTCTTTTCGAACCGGGAAATGCCCGAGATTTTTTTTCCTCGATTATAACGGCCACCTGAATTTCTTAGCTTTCTTAAAATTATTATATTCATTGGTATTTTCCTGTAAAAATACGAGTAGTTCTACTTTTTCGTACCTGTGCAAAATTTCCGACCAAGGATTGAAATAACTTTTGATTTGATTTATTTCTTTAAATTAACTTTTGTGGAACTTTTGTGATAACAGAGAAAAAGTATCCAAAATTAGGGGTTTTAAGGGTTTAAAAATGGTGATTCATTTTTTCATAGAGTCCTCTAATAAGTAAAGGTAAAAAAATTGATAGAACCAAAAATATGTACTTCATAGAGATGGACAACTTTTATTGAAATAATTTTCCAATACCACCAACAATCTTGAAGTAAATCAAGAAAAACATGTCTTTCCCGGTTTTTTGGGTTCACATTTTATACAGCTGGTTTTTAGGTAAGAAGGTGAAGAGTAGGATCACAGGGTCTTTTATTTTCTCAAATTGGTAATTTACGCTACGCCCGACAACTGATATAACCCCCCGTATTAGCCCTTATGTAAAACTTACTTTTAGACATATTAAATAGGGTGATTTTTCACGAAAATAGGGTAATGATATGGAGGAATAAATTCTTTCAAATACAATCGATGTAAATACCATATTGAATGCAATATGAAACACTTTTAATTCCTAAAATTTCAAGTCGAAATATATATTGAATTTTCAACAAACAAGATTAATTTTCTTATCAGAAAGACGAAATTTCAACAAAATACATGAATTTTCTACCAGTTAGTTGAATTTTCAACTTATAAAGGGTACATTTCTAACCAAAAATGGATAAGGGCAATTTTCAGAAAAAATAATAATTTTGAACCAAAACACCGAATTGTCAACAAAACAAGTTAAATTTTAATCCAAAGAGGTGAATCTTGAAAAAATATGAATTTTTAACAAACATGAATTTTCAACAAAATACATTAACTTTCAACACGAAAATATGATTTTTTAACCAAAGAATTAATTTTCTAAAAAAAAGTTTAATTTTCATAAAAATAGTTTAATTTTTAACCAAATAGTTAAATTTCAAGCAAAATATGAATTTTTAACAAAAAAGTTAATTTTCAACCGAATACTTTAATTTTCTTTCAAATTGTTGAATCTTTAACCAAACCAGACTGATTTTGACTCAAGCAGTCACATTTTTAATAAAAAAGGATGAATTTATAACCAAAAAGATTAATTTTCTACCATAAAGACGAATTTTCAAGAAAATACATGTAAATGCCAAAAAGTTGAATTTTCAACTTATAAAAGGATATATTTCTAACAAAAAATTGATAATTGCAATTTTCAGATAAAACAATAAGTTTTAAACAAAACAAAAAAACGAATTATCAAGAAAATAGTTACATTTTCAACCAAAGAGATAAAATTTCAACTAAAGTGATAAATCTTGAAAAAAAATGAATTTTAAACAAGAATTCAATCCAAAAGATGATTTTTTAACCCAGAAAATTATTTTATAAAAATGGAATAGTTAAATCAACCAAAGTCGTTCAATTTCCAACCAAAATGATGAATTTTCCAGCAAAAAGATTATTGCTAAAAAAAAGACGAGGTTTCAACAAAATTGTTCAATTTTAAAGCCAAAAGGATGAATTATCTATAAAACGGTGGAATTTCCAACCCAAAAATATGATTTTTTAACAAAAAAGTTAATTTTCTACCAAGAAGTTAAATTTTCGCATTATTTGATTATTGTTACTGGTACTCAGTTGACTAATAGTCAAATCTTAATAAGTTTATCGAATATTATATATAAAAAATCGAATAAAATAAAAAATAATTATATTATACAATTGTATTGCTTAATTCTAATTCTTTTAATTCGTAATCAAGTACACCAACATAAAAATTTACGAATTATTGTTTACTTAATATAATAACCGCGAGGGATGTGGTAGTGATTCTATAAAATGTAACTCTACATCTAAAACCCTAAATCGCTAATTCTACACGCGAGAACTCTACATAATCCCATTTATTAAACAAATTGATTATTTTCAATTTTAACTCAATATGGTTATGAATCCTACACCGTAAAATTCTATACAAAATAATACTTTAGAGTTTAGAGTTTAGAGTTTCATTTAGTAGAATTTCTACTGACCCTTTTCCAAAAGAACAATTTTCTGCATCATTATGAAAATTGACTTTAGTCAAATAATAGAGTATTTCAAAAAATGTGAGTAATATAATCACAAGGTTATTAATTATAAGTTACTATTAAAAATTTGTCACTTGCATTATTCATGAACAGTTAATTTTAATTGCAACATAACTAATCTTTTCCATGAAAAAAATGTAGCAGCTGAAAATATTAATTACGAAATAATTACATTTTAATTAAACTTAACCGTACATCTTATCTTCTACACATTTCCTTAATGCGCAATTTATTCGAATAATTGGAAATAATAATTTAAAAAATCTTTGATATACAATTTTTATTTGATATTTTCAAGAATGTACCGACTGAGTATCGGCTATTCGATGGACTTGTTCGGCGGGAGAAGAGTGCGGGGGCAAAGAAGTTGGTGGGCGCAATATGCGGGTTGAGAGGCATGGGGGGATCGGGCAATTTTCGCCGGGAGCGCCGGCTACAATTAGTTCCTCGAAATCCGTGCCGCATCTAGGCTTATAATATCTTTGATTGCCTCGGCCTTCTCATCAACGAGGGACAACGAGGGATGTTGGAACTCTGAGGTGCCCAGAGAACTAGAATTCGCTTGCTGTCGCCGTTGTATAAGAATCGAGATTCCTATTCGAATCTTGTTCCCGCCCTTCCGTTTGCTGTCTCCCATAGTCCCGGAATCTGGCTGGAAATCTTGGATGCCTCCAGAGCCAGGGAAGACGTTCGGATTATTCCCCTAGGCTTTGGGAACGAGTTACTTGACTAAGAGCGAAACCTTGGTTTGCCCTTAGGGGGCCCTCGACGCTATGGCACTGGACGGGACGCCAGCAGAGATCAAGACTCCCACGATGGGATGCTAATCTGGTCTGCTTGTCCTAGATTTGTTGCGGTGTATGCCAGTGCAGACACTCTTTCTACCCAGAGAGCAACTTCTTTCAATCTGGCGGCGCGGCAGGAAGAGAAGCGCAGAGTAAGCGACCAATCAGCCCCGGCCTGTAGGGACTCGCCCAAAGCAGACGAGACGAAGCGTTCGGCAACCGACAATATAGCTCTCTTTCGTTTAGTCGTCACGTGCGTAGACGGAACAGTCTTAGCATTTGTCTTGTATATATATATATATATTAAAATAAAAAGTTAAACAACCACCGCAGGGTCCCACTAAGAGCAACTGCCAACCAACAAAATGTCAATAGCCCCCAGTAGCACCGCGGTAAATCACACCTATGGCCACGTCTCACAACCGTGAGATGGGTGGTCATAGGCAACGACAAAATCACAACGACATGCCGGCGAAACCCTCGTGTGTCTTGAGGACACGAAGCGACCCAAGGATGACAGCTTTCTGCATC
>CAKNYM010047464.1:59303-76107 GCA_932195095.1 Andricus curvator | reverse complement strand
TGTTTGCCGACCCATTGTCGGGTGCTCTGCGCGTTTGATTGTCTTGAACCGCATCTACAACATTTTGCTGTTTTGGTGGTTTCATTGTTGTTCCCACGAGTAGCTAGGGTAAGGGTTAGTCCGTCATTGTAGAGCCCCGCGTGCAAGGATAAGGCTGATACTCTGAGAGGTCGCCCGGTATCTTGATTACCGACTTTTAATTCGCAAGTAAAATTCTAAATTAGCGTCAGTGTCAATTAATAGTTGAGGAAAAAATATTAGCTTCTAGATATGGCATGGGTTAGTGGTGAGGACGGCCGATATATATATATATATATATATATATCGAAAAAAACTCATGCATATATATATACATGTTTGTCATAAGGACAACCGCGGGATTTCGCCGGGAGCGGGTGCTAATCTGAAAAATTGCACCCGCCCCAGCGAATTTGTGGCAAAATTTCAGCCGCAACCACGTTCCACGATCGTGAGATAGGCGGTTACAGTCTGCGACGGATTCAATACGGTGATCCAGCAGAAGTCTCGTGCACCCTGAGGACACGGAGCGACTCAAGGACGACCGCTTTCTGCATTTTTCCCACAAGCGTCTTAGCATTTTCTTGACACGCAGGGATGCTTTTCAGGGTATTACCCAGTGAAAGCTTGGCACCTTCAAGAGCGCCGATAATCAGGACGATTAGCTTAACAGAATACTGCGGTTATAACCGTCGCAACTCCCTTACAAGGTCTTTATACCTCTCTTTCTTGTCATTCTTCTTGGCTATGAAGTTTTTGTCAGCTGGTGCCAAAAATTCAATAACTAACATGGTTCGCTTCTCGAAGTCAAGGAGAACTATGTCAGGCCTCGAGTATGCGACGGAAACAATGGTCGAGAATACGAAGTTCCAGTATATACGGCACTTCTCATTTTTGACAATTCACTCTATTTCTCTAGGAGCTTTCAGCGGAGCGGTACTAGGGCTAATGCCGTAAGAGTGACAGTGATGGTAATAAAGCACTCTTAGTGCCGCATTGTCCCTTTGGATGTAGGTCGTTCCCGCATGAGTTAGACTAGATATTATGTGTCCTAGATGCTCGGGGTGTGCATGACACGCTCTGCAGCTATCATCGGGAATATCTTGGCTTAAAATGTCGCTACGGTATGCTAGAGTGGAAATGACACCGTCTTGAAATGCCAAAATGAAACCTTCCGTGCCCGACATCAATCCGGGTGATTTAAGGAAAGCAAACGTTAGCTCATACGACATCGACTGATCCTCCACATTTCTGTGGAAGATGCCGTGCATCCTCTTGTGGAGGAGCTGTTCGCGGAAGTTTTCCTCCTGTGCTTTCTTGATCCCGGCCTTCAGGAGTGAGTACTCGATATGGATAAGATTTGATGCATTTTGCTCACCCCTGATATTGAAATCAAGGCCGAGTGTTTCACCAGCTTCCTCCTCTGATTTGTACAGAAACCCTCATTTGCCCATTTTTTCGTCTTCCCTGGCCATTTTAAGAAGAGGATCTCGTACGTTTGCGACTATGTGAGCTGTACTCAGAGTAATCCTGCTGTGAAGGCATTCAAGATTTAATATTGCATGTTCGTTGCAGATACTTTGTTCTTCGCCGACAGTTCGGAAGACCAAATCCATCGGATGAGACGTTTGTGTCTGCATCGGAGATATTCCATTATAGATGTCACGTCCTGAATGCGGCTCTGTGGCACACCCAGGTATGTATAGTTCTTTCCAGTGCCAAGATGTCGTATAGCGCTTCTGTCTACGAGCTCAGGGTCATCGGGGATGCTATTAAGTTTTCCTTTCTACAAATAAACCTTGGCGCATTTGTCTAACCCGAACTCCATTCCAATCTCTTGAGTGTATTTCTCGATAATCCCTAGAGCTAGATGTAGTTTCTCTTTTTTTTTAGCATAAATCTGAAGATCATCCATGTAAAACACATGAGTGACCTTATGCTTTCGATTTCCAGGTTTGCCGCAGAAGTGTAGTCGCTTCGTGTCCTCAAGACACACGAGGGTTTCGCCGGCTTGTCGTTATGATTTCATCGTGCCCTGTGACTACCCATCTCACGGTTGTGAGACGTGGCCATAAGTGTGATTTACCGCGGTTCTACTGGGAGCCAGTGTCAATTTTTAGATGGCAGTTGCTCCCAGTGGAACCCTGTGGTGGTTGTTTAACTCTTTTTTTTTTAAATATATATATAACTACATTTTCGCCTATATCGAGGTGCTGCCCTCTTCAAACTTTAGCCGTTTCTAGGCAAGATATTATTAAAAGCCAAACCGTACGTTCCGGTGATTTTCTGTTAAACATTTTCTCGCATTTTCTCGCGCTCGCCTTCGCCATTCAGATGTAGCTGATTCGGTTGGCTGACTCCGCATGCCAAAAATATTGAGAACACTGAATTATTAAAATTCAATTAAAATTAATGAGGGCTTCAAATTATTCTGTTTAGCATTCTTATGGTTTCTTTTGAAAAGAAATTTTCGAGATACTAAATAAATAATTTAAAAAAAATTCTTTTCGTATTTTAGAATTTTAGTGAAATTTCAAAAATTACTTTTTGAAACTAAATTTAAAATTTAAATAAAATTGAGAAAAATTTAAAATTTAAATAAATTTTAGTTGAGTTGAAAATGTAAATAAAATATAGTTAAATTTAAACTTTAGATACAATTGAGTTAAATTTAAAATTTATATAAAAGTTATTTAAAGTTCAAGTATAATTCATTTGAATTTAAAATTTACAGAAAATTTATTTCAATTTAAAATTTAAGTAAAATTTAGGTACATTTAAAATTTAAATTAAACTTAGTTAAATTCAAAATTTGAATACAATTTAATTAAATTTCTCATTAAAATAAAATTTAGGTAAATTTAAAATCAAAACAAAATTTAGTTAAATTTAAAATCAAAACAAAATTTAGTTAAATTAAAATAATATGTAGTTACATTAAAAATTTAAATAAAATTTGAAATTTAAATAAAATATAGTTCAGTTTAAAATATAAATGCAATTCAATTAAATTCAAATAAAATGTATTTCAATTCATAATTTAAATAAAATTAAGTTAAGTATAAAATTTAAATGAAATTTAGTTGCATTAAAATAAAGTTTGGTTAAATTTAAAATTTAGTGAAATTTAAAACTCAAATGAAATGTATTTAATTTTAAACTTTAAATATAATTTAGTTAAATTCAAAATTCATATAAAATTTATTTCGATTTAAAATTTAAATAAAATGTAGGTACATTTCAAATTTAAATAAAAATTAGTTAAATTTACCGGGGCTTCGGTGGTTCGAAACCCACCTTAAACTGTAGGCCCCCTCAGAAAAAGCTGGTGCCGTACCAAGGATAAATGGGCCTTTCGAGAGCCTAACCTTGGGGGTCAGTGCTTCGAATCTGTTCATTTAACTGATGAACTCGGAGGGATCGCTCCCTCCACCCTAGTCTGGCCGTATTCTCCTTCTGCGACCTGCTAGGGAGGCTGTCGAATAGCAGAGTGGGTGAGGATCACTTTGCCACTTACAAAGTATGACGTCATTTACTGTGCGATAGGTACGCCTGGCACCTGAGAGGTATATCCTCAGAAAGTTGGTAACAACGAACACCACCGAGATCCAAAAGCTCTCGGCGAAGATGGCCGGATTCAGAGTACTGCCTTGAAAATAAACACGGGTGTGGCACAATAGGCTTAATAGCTTGAGGGCCAGGAGGGGACCCCCCCCCCGCCTACATTACAACTGACTAACTAGTTTGATAATTCTTAATCATTAAAAATAAATATGATGAAATAATGAAAAATATGTGCCTTCTTCGATCTAATGTCGCAATCATCTTTATTGTGCATTATCGACTGCAAAGATACGATTACACTGTAAAAAAATTTGGTGTAATTTTACATTGTGCCACGATGGAAATCATTCGTTCTGCGTGTAACCATGTAAGTTTACATACTTCTGTTTTAAAAAATGCAGGACGTGAAACATATTTTTTTTATTCGCATAGAATCTTTCACTATCAGAGCAAGCTTAGATGCTCCGGGATGTAATTTTATAATAAAGTCGATGGATTGTCGATTTACGTCCCGCTCGTAATTTGTCAACATAACAAGACGTAACAATACTAATCGTCTGTGAAATTACGCTAGAGACTGCAACCTTACTAATAATATTATTTCATGAGCTTATTTAAATTTCTTAGCTTACATACATTTACTATGTGCTACATGAATCAAATAATTTCCATCGTTGGACGTAGTAATTTTACATCGAAATGTTATTTGACACTGTTCCATTGGGTGAAATTGGACTAGATCGTGAATTTTTGTGCGACATTGGTAAATTTATCAGCTTATACATTGTGATTTGAAAATACACTACGCGTAAAATAACAACTGATTGTAAAGATCATCAAACCTTTTTTTATAGTCTAGATTTTCCTAGACTGTCTAGGATTTCGTGCAATAGCAGCGCACTATTTTTTACTTTAGGAAATCATAAATATTCTTTTCAGCCGAACTAAAAATATTCACAACTTCTGCACAATTCATCGTGGACTGAATTTGGTTTCTTACTTAAATTTTCTACCCAAAATACAAACCTTTTAAACAAATCTTTAAAATTTAAATGAAATTTAGTTCAATTTTAATAAAATATAGTTTAATTAAAAATATAAGTAAAATGTAGGTACATTTAAAATTGGAATAAAATTTTGTTTAATTTTAAATTTAAATAAAATTCAGTCAAATTTAAAATAGCGTCTGTTTTCGGTTCCGAATGGTGAAGTACGCGTTTTTGTTCTGTGCTATATTTTTGGGTTTTGGCGACAGGCGTAGAGGTGCGATTGAGGTGAAAGGCGGTAAGGGAGGTGAGTGTAGTGGAGAGTGAGTGCTTAATAGGTCCAAATATAGTAGCTTAGGGTCGAGATAACTTTTTGATAAATAGAGGCAGGGGGGAGTGTTTACGGATAAAAGTGACAAGCGGGATAATACGGATGACAGTAAAAGATTAAGGGAAGGAGGGGAATGAGCAGAGAGATGACAAGTTGCGGTAAAAGTTAAAAAAAAGTCTCTACCGGAGTGGAATAAGGCAAAATGGAAAGTTGATCTAGAGAGCCTGGAAAATTTCATTAAAGGGTTTAGAGAGAAAACGAACCGAAGTCTGAAAGGCACGCAAAGGCGAGGGGATGAGGTATAGGAGGAGATGAGGAAAGTTAGAGAGAAGTGAGAAAAATGGGATCTGGTGTGGCGGTAAGAAAAATATAAGGTTTGAAGCAGTTGGAGTCTCAGGATTTTAAGAATGGGGTTGAAGGGGTAGGGGAAGGAGAGAGAGTTGAAGAAGTGAATGAGAACGTGATCCTAGAAAATGTGAGAATGAAATCAAGATTGAGAGAGATAGAATGGAAAATGGAAGTAGAAGAGAAGGCAAACCGAAGTAGAAATATAGTGATTGGAGGAATGGAAGTGGATAGTGAATCAGGAAGAGACGAAGTGGAAAAGCTGATGGGGATAATTGGGGCGAAAGTGCACGTAGAAAAGGTAAATGAAGTGGAAAGAATGAATGAAGGTAAATCGCGTATGTATATAGTGACAGTGAGAAGTGAGGAAGAAAAAGTTGATATCTTGAGAAAGAAGAAAGCTTTGAAGGGAAGGAAAGAAAGGATAGAGGAGGATATGAAATGGGAATGTGTGGATATGGGATTATGAGAAAGAAAAATTAAGTGAAGTGAGTAGGGACGGTCCATGGTGACGAGGGAAAGAATCAGAGACTAGGGATAGAAGGTAGGAGCTAATAGAAACAGTAGAGGGTAAAAGAAAAGAAGGAGGAGAAGGTGTAGCGATGGGGTTTCCACAAAAATAGGGAGGGGGCTTAAAGGCGAAAGAAGGGAGAAAGGAAGGAAGAAAGAAGTGAGAGTAGCGTTTTGGAATGTATCTGGGCTAATGAATAAAGATGAAGGATTCTGGGAAGAGGTAAAGAAATGGGATGTAGTGATGTTAAGTGAAACCTGGGTAGTTGAGAAGGATTGGAGGAGAGTGACGAGGAAGTTACCGAAGGGATATAAATGGCAGATGCAAGAGGCAAAGGAAGAGAAGGTGAAGGAAAGAAAGAAAGGGGGTATGGTATCAGGAGTGAGGAATCGATTGGTGGGAAAAAAGAGAATATAAATGGGATTTGAGGAAACGGATGGAGTAATGACGAGAATTTTGAAGATAGGAAGAAGAAAGGTGGGGACAGTGAATAATAGTTTCGTTCTAAATTATCCAGTCAACAGGAACCTGGGACAGAAAAAAGGAAAACTGGTCGCACTTTTCGTAGATTTTAAGGCAGCTTTCGACTCGGTGTATAGGAAAGTTTTGTGGAAGGCAATGAAAGAAGGGAGGTGGTCGAAGAGCTGATTGATAGGATAAAAGAGGTCTTTACATAGACGAACACAAAGGTGAGTATCGGGGAACAGAAAGGAGAGAAGTTCTAAACACGGAGGGGTCTCAGGCAAGGGTGCCCGCTAAGCCCGTTGTTGTTTAGCATATTGTTAGCAGACCTAGAAGAGAAATTGGAAAAGAAAGGAAAGGGGGTACAGTACTAGGAAATAAGAGAATATACTCGTTAGCGTACGCGGACGATGTGGTGCTTCTGGCAGATATTGAAAGTGGAATGAACCTGCTAATAAAAGGATTCGAAGAATATGTGAGAGAGAAAGACCTGACAATAAATGTGTCGAAGACGAAGATAGTATGTTTCAGGTAGAGAAAAAATGAAGTAAAGTATGGATGGAAGATGAATGGGGAAATGGTGGAAAAGGTAGAGTAATTTTGTAATTTAGGATTTTGGTTCGAAGCGAGAGGTGGAAATGATCTGCAGGTGAAAAAAGGATGGAAAGTGCGAGTAAGGTGATGGGTCAAGTGTGGGGGATTGGAAAAAGAAGATTTAAAGAGGACTGGAAGATGAAAGTATGGCTGTGTGATTCAATGGTATGGTCAGTGATACGTTAACGAGTGGAGATTTGGGGATGGGAGGAGTACAAAAGGGTAGAAAACATGCAAGAAAGATTTATGAGATGGGTTATGGGAGTGAGCTGGAGCTGCCCAGGTTATATGCTGAGAGAAGAAACAGGGAGAGAGAAATTGGTTGTAAGGCAGAGGAAACGGGTCTGGAATTTCGAAGAGAAACTTAAGAGTCGTAAGGGTAGCAAAGTTGCACAAGTATGCCTGCAGGAAATACTAAATAGAGAGAGAGAGAGAGGAGAGGTAACACGGGACATTCAAGATGGGAGGAGAAGAGATGGCAAGCTAGAAGTGAATGGAGAAGGTGTGACGAGGGGAGGGAGTGGCAGGAAGTAGAGGGGGAAATAAGCAAGAAGTAGGAAGAGAAGAGGTGGGAAAAGATTATGGAGTCAAAATACAATAAATGGTATAGATAGCTCAAGATAGAAGGGGTCCTAGAATATTTAGGGATGTTGAAAAAGGAGTGAAGGTGTTCTAGGATGGTACGGTTTAGAAAGGGAGAAGGCTGGTTGGAGAGATGTACATGGGAAAGAGGAAGGGGGAAAGACCGTGCTAGAGAGAGTTAGGTGGATACTGAACGGTTGTGGACAAGGAGAAACATTGGTAAGGAGCTTAGAATAGAAAAGGGAAGAGAGAATGCATGGGGGAGGAAAAACCAAAACAGATACAAGAGAAATATGTATAACGAAAATTAGTGTCGCGTGACTTCGAAAAGCTTGAAGAGTGCTGGTAAGAGGAAATGGAAGCCCTGGAAGGTCTCGCGCACTTGTAAGATAATATGTGAGAGCTAGTAAATGATAAGAAGGCGAAGCGATTAGAGGTTAAGTTAAGCATAAGGCATAGTGGTTAAGTGAAATTGTGAAAGGGAGAGTGATAAAATAAATACAATAGTTCAATTTGAAATTTGAATAAAATTTAGTTAAATTTAACATTTAAATAAAATGTAGTTAAATTAAATCACAATTAAATTACAATTTAATGAAATTTCCAAATAAAATTAAATTTAGTTAAATTTAAAATAAAAATAAAATGTAGTTACATTTAAAATTAAAATAAAATTTAGTAAAAACTTAAAATTAAAATAAAATGTAGTTGTATGTTTATTTACTCTCCCTTTTTACGGGTTTGAGGGCTCCGTTCCCTGTACATCGTTTACAAAAATAGCTTACTGACTACTTAATATTACTTACTACTAAAAATTCGACGTCTTAATTCTACTTTACAACTATGCCTATCCTATGCTATTAATCTTGCCTCCAGGGGCTTCCGTTTCCTCTCGCCTGAGCCTTTTCAGCTCACAATTTTAATTCACGACTCTACATCTTTAACTTTCTTTTCTTGAAGTCCCCTTTTGGCTCAACCCTATCCCCTGCCACCTGCCCTGTCTCTTAGTTCTTCCAGATTTCTCATCCCTTTCTCACCTTGACCATTTTCATCCAAAATCCATCTTACTCTATCATTCATGCTCTCTCCTCCCGTTTCATCCCCTGTGCATCTCTCTAACACGTGCTCCCATGTCTCCAGCTCATACCCACACACTCTGCATGCTCTCTCTTCTTCATTCTCCCAATATCTGCATTCCCTCATCCCTTCACCCATTCTGAACCTGATCACTCGGTTCCATTTGCTCTTCTTTTTCACCTTTTTCAGATATTCTGGCTCTGTTGCGCCCTTAACTACCCTATACCATCTATTATATCTTGACCTCACGATTTTTTCCCATCTCTCTTCATTCTGTTCTACTATCATGTCCTGCTCTACTTGCTGCCACTCACTATTTGCCTCTCCTAACCCCCATTTTCTTTTCATCTGCATTCTGCCCTCCTCTCATTTCGATCGCTCCATGTTGCCCCTCTCCTCTCTAATTTAGATTTCCCTCAGACATGCTTGCGGTATCTTACTCCCCCCCCTTTTTAGCTTCTCTTCGAAATTTCACGCTCTATTTTAGATGCGTTATTACCATATTTTTCTCTACTTAGTTCTTTTCTCAACATATAACCTGGGCAACTCCAACTCACTCCCATGACCCATCTCAAGAACCTTTCCTGTGCACTTTTGATCCCTTTGTATTCCCTCCATCCCCAAATCTCTACTCCATAGCTCATTACTGACCACACTAACACGTCAAACATCCAAACTCTCATCTTCCAGTCATCCTTGAGTCTGCTCTTACCTATACCCCACACTTGTCCCATTATTTTACTCGCACTCTCAAGCCTCTTTTTTACCTGCAACTCATTTCCTCCCCCAGCTTCAAACCAAAAACCTAGGTAACAGAACTCCTCAACTAGTTCTAAAATTTCGCCAATCATCTTCCATTCATATTCTATTTTACTTTTCCTATTTCTGAAATAAACTATTTTGGTTTTTCCTACATTTACCATTAGATCCTTCTCTCTCACGAAGTCTTCGAACACTCTCATCATTAGCTTCATTCCTCCTTCCTCTTCCGCTAACAAAACTATATCGTCCGCATACGCGAGAGAGTATATTTTACTATTACCCAGGATCGCGCCTCCCTTACCCTTCCTTTCTAACTTCTCTTCTAGGTCTGGCAACAGGATACTAAATAAAAGGGAACTGAGTGGACAACCTTGCCTAACTCCTCTCCCCGTCCAGATCGGCTCTCTTTTTTGTGTTCCTACTCTCACCCTCGCTCTGGTTTCCACAAAAATTTCCTTAATCCTTTCCCTTAACCCTTTGTCCACTCCCCTCTCTTCTAGGGTTTCCCAGAGCACCTTCCTGTTTATCGAATCAAACGCTGCTTTGAAATCCGCAAACAGTGCTAACAACTTTCCCTTCTTCCTCCCTAAATTCCTATTCACCAGGATTTTCAAGTACGAATACATTGTCGATTGTTCCCATCCCTTTCCTGAAGCCCGTCTGGTTATGTGGTATAATCCCTTTTTCCTCTACCTGTATTTCTAGGCTTTTCTTTATTATTTCTACATAAATTTTATATCCCGCCGACATAAGTGTGATTCCTCTGTATTCCTCTGTCTTTTTACCCTCTCCTCTCTTGATTATTGATACTACCAAACCTGTTCTCCATTCTTTTGGCCACACTTCTCCCTTCTAAACCTTATTGCATATTCTCCATATCTCTTCCTGCAACCCCCTCTCCTCCATATTTCAGAGCCTCGTTTTCTATGCCATCCTCTCCTGTAGACTTATCTTTTTTGAGCTTTTTTATCTTCTCCTTTACCTCTTCTCTACTTATCTCATTCTCTGCATCCTCGTCCTCCGCCTCTACTCTTTTCCTGCCTTCTCCTCGTACCATATTATCTACTCCTCCTAACTGCTTCTTAAAATACTCTGACCATTCACTCGTCTCAATTTCTTCATTTATACCTTTCCTTCTTCCTCTTTCCCTGTTTATTATTTCCCACTCCCTACCTTCCCTTACCGCTTTCCCTACCTCTTCCTTATATCTGTTTTTTGCTTCCTGTCTCTTTTCGTCCAATAACTTCTCATGCACTTTTTTCATTTTATTGTATTCTTTTTTGTCCAACTGTCCCTTTCTCCATCTTTTTAAATATTCCCTCATATTTTCCTTACTCTCCCTACATTCCGCATCCCACCATCCTTTCTTTTTCACATCCTACACCTCTTGCCGCCTTACCTCTCTCTTTATCACCTCTATCCTTTCCCTTAACTTTGCTACCAACCTGTCCACATCTTCATCCTGTGTATTTACTTCAATCCCATTCTTTATCTTTTCTTTATATTCTCTAAGTTTTTCTCCTCCCCATCTACCCATCTTAGCATTAACCACTGTCACTCTATTTCTTTCTCTTCTACCTCTCTTCCCTCTTTCGCTTTTTAGCGTCGCAATCACCGGGAAATGTTCAGAACCTATCTTATTTTCAACTTCCATTCTACCTATGATATTTCTCATCCTTTCTTCAGCCAGGATGTGATCAATCACCGTTTCTCCCTTTCCTACGTACGTCAACTCCCCCTCTTCATCGCCTCTTATATTTCCTTTACATATGAACCATCCTGCCTCTCCGACCATATTCAAAAGTATTTTGCCTTCTCTGTTTACTTCTCGGTGATTCGATTTTCTGCTAAATGTTTCATTTTCCTCATTAAACACTTCTCCCCCCAATTCCCATGTCCATTTTATTCTCCTGACTATAGTACCCTCCGTATCTGGCTCACTATGTCCTTCTTTCCGTTTTATTACTAACTCTTTCCTCACCCCTGACACCATGCCTCCCATTCTCCTTCCCCTCTCATGTTCCTTTCTTGCTTCCTGCATTGTCCAAATGTAGCCTTTTGGTACGTTCCTTTGAAGGACCTTCCATTCCTTCTCATTTACCTCATTTTACTCATTTACTTTCATCCCCTTTTCACCTTCTCTTCCCCTTTTCCTCTCTTTCATTTCCTCGTGTCTTCTGCGAACCCCATCGCTTCCTCATCTTTCTTATTACCTTCTGCTCCCCTTCTACCCTGTGACCATTCTCCTGTTTTTAAGTCCTCCCTTTCTTCATCCCATATCCACACTGTCTCATTTATCCACAGTCTGTCTCTCCCTATCCTTACCCTACTCCCTCTCCTCCTCTCCTCCCATGCTCTTTCTTTAATTACCCATCTTATCTTTCTCTCCTTCCATGTCATATCTTCATCAATTCTTTCATTTCTTTCACTGAGTCCCTTCTTTTTCATCATCACCTCTTTCTTTTCCGCATCACTTCCCAGTTTGACGACGTAGACCCTAGACTTTCCTTCTAGCTTACTGCCCATCCCATTTATTTCCTCCACCCGGACATTTGCCCCTATGTCTCTCATAAGTTTATCTACCTCTTCCCTTCCCGTCTCGCCTTCCACCTGCATTCTTTTGATCACTACATTTCTCTTTTTCTTTTCTCTTTCCGCCCCCTCCATTTTCCTCTCTAATCCTAGCAATCCATATCTCATTCTCTCATTTTCCTCTCTTAAGTTCCCCTCCCCTTCTTTCGCATCCCCTCTCCCATGGTCCTCACGATTATTTTCGCCTTCAGATCTGCATTCTAAGTTACGCACTCTCTCCTCCAACTGCCTTATTTTCTTTAGCCTTTCCTCCTCACTAATTCTCTGTATATTCTCCATCTTTTCTAGTTTACTCCATACTTTTTCTTTTTCCTCTTTACAGCAAGTTTCCCACTCTTCCCACTTCTCTTTTACTTTCAGTATCATCCCCTTCGTACCCCTCCCCTGTTTCTTCACATCTTCTATCCCTCTATTCATTTCATCTCTTAGTTCCCTTATTAGATTTTCTGTTATATTATACCCTCCTACCTTGGAAATCTCTGTCGGTGTCCTTGTCTTGCTTCTCTTTGTGAGCTTATCCTCCACCCCCTCTTCTTCCCCTTCTTCTCTATCTCTCTTGCTATCCTCCGATTTCTCAATTTCTGAATCTGTCGCTGCACTCTTTAAACGCCACCTAGCTAGAAATTCTCTCTTTCCCGTGTTAATCGTGCTAGCGAGTCTTTCACGGTTCGTCGGTCTGCCCTTTTCCCTATGACTGGGTCCTCTATTCCGCGTGAATTCTGCCGCTCCTACCTCCCCGCCTTTACTTGGCGTCTCGATCCTCTCTCCCTCGTCGCTGCTTGTCTCCCCCGCCCCCTTCCCTTCGCCCATCACTCTGCTCGGCTCTGACCACGATCTCCCTTCTTCGGATTCCTTTCCCGACTCGTGTTGCCCTCGTGCGTCGTTATTTCGTGCTGGACTTCTAGGTACCGGCATCTTACCCTACGATTTTACCACTTACCTACTAAGCTAAGTTGTCACGTGCCGCCTTTAATCCTCTCGCTTCAAGAACCCCCTGCCCCTCACCACTCCTTTCCCATTCACCCTATTTTCTGTTAAAAACACCGTAATTGCTGTTTTTACCCTCACCTCACCTCACCGTTTATCTCATATGACCCGTGCACGTTCACTACTAAACAACCACACCCCTGGTCTGCTCCTACCCAGCACACCACCAGTATAAATCCTACTCCGATTCTAACGTCAAAAATCAAGCACTCACCTCTTTTTCTCTTTTTTATCCTTTCTCTGCCCTGCTCAACCCTTCCACACAATCACTCTCGTCCGCCGCCTCTCACCACTCCGCTCACCAACCCTTTTCACTCCAAAAAACACCTCTTTCCCTTCACTCGAGCCAAAAAGAACACAGTATTTCCAAGGCACGTGTATTCACTATTAGCGCTGGCAACAGAAGCATAAAATGTAGTTAAAATATTAATAAAATGTAGTTATATTTAAATAACATGTAGTCAAATTTATAATTAAAATTTTTAATTTAACTGAATTTTATTGAAATTTTAGATATACTTAAATTTTACTTTAATTTTAAATTTAACTGAATTGCATTTATATTTTGAATTTAATTATGTATGTATGTATATTTAATCTCTCCCTTTTACGGGGTTGAGGGCCTCCGTTCCCTGTACATATATTTACATTTCATCCTTAACCTAACTTAACCGCTGCTTATATTCTAATGTTTCGCCTTACTTAAAATAACAATAATATTAATAGTATTGGTTCTTAAACTTCTAAAAATGAGCGATCTTCCAGGGCTTCCGTTTTCTCTTACCATCAAATACATTTTCACCGTTTTAAAAATTAAAAATTTTTTCTAGTTACTTTCCTTTTCGACAGGATTACCCGTTTGGCTCTGCCCTGCTCCCTTGCTTTCTCTTACTTCTTCCAGTTTTTTTCTCCACGTTACTCCCTGTCCATTACCATCCAAAATCCACCTTACACACTCATCCACACTCAACTGTCCATCTTCCTCTCCTGTACACCTCTCTAACACATGTGCCCATGACTCCATTTCATATCCACATACTCTGCACAGATTGTCCTCTTCATTCATCCAATATCTACAAGATCTCACTCCTTCTCCCATTCTAAACCATACCACCCTATTCCATTTGTCTTCCTTTTTTATTTTTTGCAAATATTCTGGTTCCGCCAACCCTTTGACCATCATATACCATCTATTGTACCTCGAATCCATAATCTTTATCCATCTCTCCTCTCCTTGTTTTACTAATAGCTCTAACTCTATGTCCTCCCACTCCTGTACCCCTTCTTGTATATCACAAGCCCTCCTCATTTTTTCCCTTTCTTCCTCCCATATCGAATTTCCCAAATTGCCTCTCGTCTCCTTGTTACGAACTTCATCCAAGCATACTTGCGCTATTCTGCTCCCCTCTCCCCTTTTCAGCTTCTCTTCAAACTTCCAGGCTCTCTTAATTTGTCTAGTTACCATTTTTTACCTTCCTAGTTCTTCCCTTAACAGGTATCCTGGGCAACTCCAACTAACTCCCAATGCCCATCCCAGAAATCTCTCATGCATGCTTTCCACTTTCCTATATTCCTTCCATCCCCAGACCTCCACTCCATAACACAACACCGCCCAAACCAACGCATCAAACAACCAAACCCTCATTCTCCAATCGTCATTGAACCTTCTCTTTCCTATACTACTTACTTGGCCCATTACTTTACTCGCACATTCGATTCTTTTACTCACCTGCACCTCATTTCTCCCTCCTGCCTCAAACCAAAAACCTAAGTAACAGAACTCCTCCACACTTTCCACTGTTTGTCCGTTCATCTTCCAAACGTAACCTATTTTGGTCTTTCTATTTCTGAAGCACATCACCTTGGTCTTCCTTACGTTCACCGTCAGTTCTTTTGTTCCTACATACTCTTCGAAAAATCGTCCCCCCTTTCCCTTTCTCCTTTAGCTTCTCCTCTAAGTCTGCCAGCAGCATATTAAATAGTAGCAGACTCAACGGGCACCCTTGCCTTAGACCTCTTCCTGTCCAGAAAACCTCCCCCTTCCCCCCCCCCCCTATCTTCACTCTAATCCTGGTTTCAGTAAAAAATTTCTTTATCCTCTCCACCAACCCTTTCTCTATTCCCCTCTCTTTCATTGCCTGCCATCGCACTTTTCTATTCACTGAGTCAAAAGCTGCTTTAAAATCTACGAACAAGGCGACTAATTTCCCTCTTTTCTCCCTAAGTTTCTGTTAACCAAGTAGCTGAGTACGTAAATGTTATCTATTGTCCCCATCCCTTTTCTAAATCCCGTCTGATTGTGTGGAATACTTTGTTTCTCTTCTATCTGGTTCTCTAACCTTTTTCTTAGAATTTCTGCGTATATTTTATAACCCACTGGCATGAGAGTGATCCCTCTGTACTCTTCTACCTTCTCACCCTCCCCTTTCTTGACAAGCGGTACCACCAGCCCTTTCATTCACTCCTCTGGCCACCCTTCTCCTTTCCAGACCTTGTTTCAGATCTTCCACATCCCTTCTCTAATCCCTTCTCCTCCATACCTTATTGCTTCGTTCTCCATACCATCATCTCCTGTAGCCTTGTTTCTTTTCAGTCTATCTACCGCCTGATCCACTTCTTCTCTTGTTATTCCGTTCTCTTACTCCATTTCTCCCTGTTCTATACTTCTATTTTCCCCTTTCATCCTATTTCCTTCTCCCCCTAACAGATCCTTAAAATAATCCGTCCACTCGCCCATTTCTATTTCTTCATTCACGCCCTTCCTTCCTCCTCTTTCCCTATTTATCACATCCCAGACACTACCTTCTTTGATCGCTTTTTCTACTTCTTCCTCGTATTTCTCCTTTCCGTTTTGCTTTTTCCTTTCCAGCATCCTTTCATGTTCTCTTTTTCTCATGTTGTAAGCCGCCTTCTCTATTTCTCCTTTCCTCCATTTTCTTACACACTCTTTCATTCTCTCTTTTTAATCTCCCTGCATTCCTCGTCCCACCAGCCTCTCTTTCCCTCTTCTCTTTCTTTTTTTGTACCTACCTCATCCCTTACCTTCTCAATCGACCCTTTCAACCTTTCAATTAACGAGTCTACTCCCTCCTCCTTTTCATACCTAACATTCTGCTTTTCCATTTTTTGTTTAAACTCTTTTAATTTATCTACCCCCCAGACTCCCATTTTCGTGTTCCTTTCTCCCCCTCTTTCCTTTCTCCCTCTGCCGCGCTTATGGACGCCACCTTTCAGTGTAGCTATTACTGGGAAGTGCTCGGACCCTATCTCATTCCCCACATTCATACTGCCTATCATATTCCTCATTCTTTCTTCCGCCAGGATGTAGTCTTTTACTATTTTTCCCTTACCTATAAATGTGATCTCTCCTTTTTCATCTCCTTTTATGTTGCCATTACATATAAACCATCCTGTTTCTCCTATTACGTCTAGTAACCTCCTCCCCTCCCGGTCTATCTCCCTATGCTTGGAGCTCCTTATGTAGGTTTCCTTTTCTTCATCCCAAGTCCCTCCCCCTTGCTCGCCAGTCCAGGCATTCAAGTCACCTTTTATCAAAACCAACTCTTCCTTCTTTTCCTCCATCCGTCTCCTTATTACTCTCCAACCTTCCTCTTCCCCTCTTCTTCTATATACACAAACCACCGCTATTTTGACTTTTTCAATTATTATCCTTCTTACCATTGTTCCATCCTTTTCCTCCCTGTCCTCCTCTATTCTCACTTTTATTGCCAATTATTTTCTCACCCCTGAGACACTGCCGCCCATCCCTTTACCTTTAACGTGTTCCCTTCTTGCTTCTTGCATTGTCCACACATAACCATCAAGGTTTTTTTTTATACCAGTGCAAAGTCATGTGTCTCCATGAATATGCAGGCGAATGGCTCACAACCCAAATGAATGCAATATAAACATATGTGGAATACACACACACACATATATATATAGGTATATATATATATATATATATATATATATATATATATATATATATAT
>CAKNYM010047464.1:22085-51453 GCA_932195095.1 Andricus curvator | reverse complement strand
CGGTTCGTCGTCGTGTTTCCATCTAAATTATTTTCAGCACCCCGAACACTATGCTGATCGGCATTGTTTGCCGACCCATTGTCGGGTGCTCTATGCGTTCGATTGTCTTGAACCGCATCTACAACATTTTGGTGTTTTGGTGGTTTCATTGTTGTTTCCACGAGCAGCTAGGGAAAGGGTTAGTCCATCCTTGTAGAGCCCCGCGTGCAAGGATAAGGCTGCATAGTCTGAGAGGTCGCCCGGTATCCCAGAGTCACCGTTTGAGACACCTAAACCAGGTGCCATTCAGCTTTCGGCACGGTTGTTACGCCTCCGCTTAGGAGTTATTCCTTCGGGACCATCCCTGGACAATTGTCCGCGACTGCTTATTAATTATTGTAACCATATTCGGCAGAAACCCTTGGTACAGGAACCCTCTATCCGCAACCCGAGGACGCGTTCGGTGGCTTTGTCATAGGCCCTTCGGTTCTATTCCAAAGGAATCGAAACCGAAATATATATATAATATATATATATATATATATATATACATATGTATGTGTGTGTGTGTATTTAAATATGTTTATATTGCATTCCTTTGGGTTGTGAGCCATTCGCCTGCATATTCATGGAGACACATGACTTTGCACTGCTATAAAAAAAAACCTTGATGGAAATCCGAATTTCCGCACCGAGGCGTCTAAATATAAAACATGTAGAAGAGGTAAAAAAAAGTTCCAAGACAATATCATTAAAAATGCCGCGTGGCTGGAATTTTTTCCACTGTTCGACACTGTCCGCTGTAGGTTAGAGGGCCTCCCGCGTTGATGGCCCGTACCTGAATCCCTTCGCTCTGGCGTCGACCCCCTGGTCGGCGTCTCTAACGTCTCTTCACCGCTACTGTCAACTTCCCCCATCTCCCCACTAACCGCGCTCTAAACCACCTCACCTCTTGTTTCATCACTTACCTGCCCTCTGGCGCCCGATTGTGGGCTTCGTACCGTCGGCACCCTAGTATCCTACCTTACCCAGTATTCCGCGACGTTTCCCGCTCTTTACTCGCCTACCCCTTACTTTGCAACTAATTTTATACTCCTAACCTCAAAACTTCACGCGCTCCAATTTCCCTTTCTCACAACTTACTTTCACACTTTACACCCTTGCCTTCACTGACCCTTCTTCCTTTACACCTGATCTCCGCACTCACTGCCCTTTCTGCATCCACACACGCTGATTCCCTTCACCAAAGTCAAAAAAACCAACACTTGACGCAAAAGCGTTCTCTCACGATCGATACCGAAAACGGAAGCCATTTTGAATTCAATTAAATTTTCTTTGAATTTCAAATAAAACTCCAGTTTATTTAAATTTTAAATTTAACTAAATTTTATTTAAATTTTGTATAAATTTGAAATTTCATGTAAATTTTAAATTTTACTACATTTTATTTATATTTTAAATGTAACTACATTTTATCAAAAATTTTAATTTAACTAAATTTAATTTTAATTATTTATTCATAATGTGTCCCCTAAGTGTTTACCTGACTTTCATTTATGACAATACTTCCGTCTACATATTTTATAAAATCTTATCCTTACTATTTACAGTCACACCTATTTACAGAAAATCTTATATCTAGATCCTTATTTCTATTTTTGACGATAGCGCAATTTGGGACGTGTTAGCCAAAGAGTTAGTGAGCGATCGAAAGCGAGAGTGCAAGTGCAAGAGAGAGAGAGCGAGCGATAATGCAAACGCATCTTTATCTTCCTATAATATTACATAACCATTACTTACAAATCTTTACGCTTCTAATTTAAGCGACTTCCGTTTCCTTTTTCTTTCACTTCTCTTGTACCTCCATTTTGCCTTTTTTGCATTCATTCTTTCATTCTTTCTCATTCTCTCCCCTGGCACTCTCTAACTCCTTCATTCACTCTTCCCCCTAATCATCCTCCCCTAGAATCTTTACCACATTCTCTTGCCAGCTTTCTTTATTTTCCATTCCTTTCCTACACCCTTCCCATGTTTTCTCTTCCCGTTCACAGATTCTGCACTTCCCGTTCTCTTTCTTTTCCCAATACATAAATGCCCTTACCTCGTTTCCCAATCTAAAATTTGCTATTTTGGTCCATCTTTTCTTTCCCCATCCCTTTTCTAAATACTTTGATACTCCTTCCTTTTTTATCATCTTATACCATTCATTATATTTTGATCCCTCAATCATCCCTCATCTTTCTATTAATTGTCTTTCCCTCTCACTTTTTCCCACTTCTTCATAGTTTACTCCAGTCTCGTCTTCTATATCTCTAGCCTGAAAGAAGTCCCTCCTTTCTTCTTCCCATCTTGTTAATTCCATCGCTGTCCCTTTCCTCTCTTCTACCTCCATCGAACACTTTCTCGCTAACTCCCCTCCCTTTCCGTTCCTCAGTTTCGTTCAAAATTCCATGCCCTCTTTCCTGCTCTAGTACTTAATTTATCCCTTTGCGCTTCTTCTCTCACTATATATCACGGCGTCCTCAATTCTACCCCTAGCATTCACCTTATATACCTTTCTTGTGAACTCTCAATCTCTTATTCCTTTCTTTCCATTCCCATATCTCTGCTCCATAACCTAATACCGGCCATACCAGCGTATCAAATAACCACATTTCCCTTCTTCAATTTTTGCTTTACCTTCTTTTTCTTATTTCCCATATCTGTTTCATTACCCATGCTGCTTTCTTTATCCTTCCTCTTATATAAGCTCTATGATCTCTTCATTTGTTTGCAAGATATATCGCAAATACCTTATGCCCGTCCATTATTCCCCCTCCTTTTCTAAACCTCATTATCTTTGTCTTTTTCACATTTAAATTCAACTTTTTCTCATCTAAGTATTTCTCTAAGCCTATAACTAATCCCGCCATCCCTTCTTCATCCTCTGTCATCAACACTATATCGTCTACGTATGCCAGTGTATATATCTTGCTGTTCCGTATTTTTCAACATAACTTTTTCTATCTCGCCTCGGTCTAATGAGTCAAACGCCGCCTTTAAGTCCACGAACATTGTTATCATTGCCCCCTTCTCCCTTTTTATCGTCTTATTTACTAAATAGTTCAGAACATATATATTATCCATCACTTCCATCCCTTTTCTAAACCCTGTCTGATTCAGTGGCTCTATCTTTTTTTCCACAACTTATTTTTTTAACCTCTCCGATGAAACACTCACATATACTTTATACCGTGTTGGCATTAGTGTCACTCCTCTATAATCTTAAATCTCCTCTATTGCACATTATCCATGCCCATAAATTTAATTCTGTCCCTCCATATTTCCATACTTCATTTGGAATCTCATCTATACCAGGTGACTTTCCATCCTTCATCATCCCTAATACCTTGACCATTTCCTCCCTTGTAATGTCCTCCTCCTGATCTGTTTCCCTACCATATTTTCCTCCTTCCCTAACTTTCCTCTCTACCCCTCCTAGTAATTCCATAAAATATTTTTTCCATTCTACCATCTCAATATCCTGGTTTACTCTTTTCCTTCTTCTTCTCTCTCTATTTACCACCTTCCAAACCTCTCATTTCGTCCTAGCCTTCTCCGCGCCTTCTTTAAACCTTTTATTTTCCTCCTCTTTTTTTTGTCACATAACTCAGGATACTCCTTCTTTTTTCTCCTACATTCTTCTCCACTATTTGTCTTATTTCTCCATTTTCTTAATTCCCTTTTCACTTCCTTCTTCTTCTGTTTACAATTCTTATCCCATCCACTTCTATCCCCGCCTTCACTAACTTCTTTTTTGCTTGTGCACTCTAATACTCCTTTCATTTCTCCTATCATTATTTCCATTTCCTCGTTTACATTTCCTTCCCCCATTTTGATATTCCTGACTTTTTCCTTAAACTGTTCTTTACCTTCCATTGAACAATCCCCTCTTCCTGTTCTTTTTACGTTTGCTTTCTTTTTAGTCTTATTGTTATTACTCATTTCTCTCTTTAATTAGTGGAATTACGCTAGAGACTGCAACCTTACTAATAATATTATTTCGTAAACTTATTTCAATTTCTTAGCTTACATACGTTTACTATCTGCTACGTGAATCGAATAATTTCCATCGTTGGACATAGTAATTTTACATCGAAATGTTATTTGACACTGTTCCATCGAGTGAAATTGGACTAGATCGTGAATTTGCGTGCGACATTGATCAATTTATCAGGTTATACATTGTGATTTGAAAATACATTACGCGTAAAATTACAACTGATTGTAAAGATCACCAAACCTTTTTTTATAGTCCAGATTTTCCTAGACTGTCTAGGATTTCGTGCAATAATAGCGCAGTATTTTGCACATTAGGAAACCATAAATATTCTTTTAAGCCGAATTAAAAACATTTATAACTCTTGCGCAATTCATCGTGGACTGAATTTTGTTTCTTACTTAAATTTGTTATACAAAATACAAACCTTTCAAATAAACCTTTTAAAATTTAAATTTGAATTAAAAATGAAATTTAGTTAAATTTAAATAAAATATAGTTAAATACAATTTAGTTCGATTTAAAATTTAAATAAAATGTAGTTAAATTTAGAATTCAAATAAAATTGAGTTAAATTTGAAATGTAAATTCAATTTATTTAAATTTAAAATATAAATACAATTTAGGTAATGATGAATTTGTTGTTTTGGGTGTTCCCAATTAAACACTATCACTGGTTGAAAGACACTTTATTCACTTTAAAGTTTCAACCTTGTGGCACAACGATGACTGACCGCTCGCAAGTCTCCTCGCGCGGTCCGAAGTACAACGACGTATATTCTACGTGAGCGCATGCGCGCCTTACCTAACCATATCTTACACCAGCGTTTCCCAAACTACTGCTACTGCTCGGCAGGCTCCGAGGCAGGCTCCCCGCTGCGAGCAGACGGCTGCTTTCGTATACCTGCCACGAATAACCCTTCCATTGTTATGAGATTAAGACCTGTTACAATGGCCAACGGCCATGCCACGCTGAAAAAAACCAGTTCTCGTCAGATCGCTGAATTTAAGCAGCGTTGGGCGCGGTTAGTACTTGGATGGGTGACCATTCCAGAATACTGCGTGATGTTGGCATATTATGGGTGTGGTGAGCCCAAATTTGTGGTTATTTATAACTACAAGAAAACTATCCACCTAGAAACACTACCCGAATCGGATAGTGTCACGCCTACCCTGAAAGGGAAATGGCTTAATGGTATAATGGTATACAATAACTAAAATTATAAAGACATGGTTCAATTAAATTTTAATAAGCTGAATGAATTTCCTGATATAATTTTAAAAAAATGCAAAAAAAGTTCTTGCAAATCGGTTGATATCTGCACTAATGAAGGAAACATTTACAAATCTTGAAGTTATTATCCGATTTTTGTCATAATCTAACAAATCTAACGCAGCCTATCAAAGTTTAATTTATTATTATTTTACGAAATTTTCATTTTCCTCAACCGGCTCTAATTCTCTAACAATGGAAAGGTCGCGCTAAGCAAGCATCCGCGTTCGAGTGACAGGCGTCCAGTGTCTCTCTTGAGTTCTGGTATTGTGAAAAAATTTGAGGGTGGCGACCCTGCCGCTCGCCAAAAATAGCGAAAAAAGTTTGGGAAACGCTGTCTTACACTGGGCTGTATTGATGGAGCCCTTCTAATACTGCCTCCCTCCATGGATACTCTTAATTCTAGACAATATGTCTGAACTTAAATAATTTTCGTATAATTTTTTAATTCTTTCTAAATTACAATTTGTTCCTGGAGCGAACTTCTAAATCGGGGTTTTAAAATCTATTGATTTGTGAGGTGTGCGATTGTTAATATGTATCGCTCCCTCAGATGCCAACTCCCACATACTTTTAGGTAGTCCCGAATCAAAAATTAGAGCTCTAATATTTTCTTGTAGTGTCATATTAAATCTTTTGGCTGTTCCGTTTGATTCCGGTGTGTTGGGGGTGAAAACTCTGCTTCTATGCCTTTCCTTTCCATTATCTCTAGAATTTTCCCTCTCAAGAATTCTTTCCCTTGATCGGACCTAATACAGCACATTTTTTCGTCTTTGCCTAATAAGTTCCTTGCAGAACGTAAAAATCTCTCTAAATATGTACCTGCTTCATCTTCAGTTTTGTTGGATATGCTCTTGCTAATCTTGAATAGTCATCTATAAACACTATTATGAATCTTTTTTGCTCTGGGTGTGATGTGGGTTTTATCGGTCCCATGATGTCTGTGTGAACTTTTTGTAATGGTCTTGTGGCCCTGCTTCTTTCTTCTGTGAATGGTAATTTGGTTATTTTTGCCATGATGCATATTTCGAATTCTAAGACATCATTGTAGAATTTTACATCTTAAAGTATTTCGTTTGATTTTTGTAATTTCTTTAGATAATTGAGTGATGCATGACCTGAAAGAACATGCCATAACATTGCCTTACATAATTTGGTGTTTTCGTTGTTTTTGTTTTCAGATGTGTTAATCGTGTATATGTTTGTAATTGTGTCTATTTATTCTAATTTGTCTAATTCTAAAATCTTCCTGTTAATTATTGATTCTTGGAAGTCCAATTCTATCTTTGAGTTTTCCTTCGACGTAACAATCTCTTTGCTCCCTTCCAATCTAAGACACATTGTCTTCTAACTGTGGTTCGTGCTTTAATTCTTCTAATATTGTTGTTTTGTGGACATTTTCATGTGTCTTTGATTGTTGGGTTCTTCCATACTTTGTGGGTTTACTAACCTAGCTGTACGAGTACAATTATAAGTTTCGTATTTTAAGTTATGTGTTTCGTTTGATATTTTACTAGCTATTAATGAAACTACCCACTTCGGTTTTTCGTAGTTTCCTTCTAAAATTATCTCTTCTGATTCTTTATCAAAAACTTTTAATTTTTCTTTGTCTAAGTATATGCATGAGCCTGCATCTGCGAAAGGTCTGAGCGATTATATTGTTTAATTCAATCATTTCGTTTCCTAAAGCGTTTGAGCGTGGAAAAAGATCGCCTTTCTCGTATAATTTGATGTCTACTGACTTCTTGATGTCTGCTGACTTCTAGATTTTCCCCTAAATGCTCCTCTAGACTCATCTCTACATTTTTGTACCCCACCTCTATATTGATTAACTCTAGTGACATACCTTGGTTCTCTTCCGCTTCCTCTACCTCGGGATGCTCCTGCTCCTTTTTGGAAGCAGTCATCACCTTTGTGGTCTGCCACCTGTTGGCAATAGTAACAGAACCACGCATTATATTCTTTTAAAGGACACGCATGTGCTCTGTGTCCGGATTTGTTGCATTTATAGCAACGCTCATCTGGTCCCGTCTGCCATTTAGGTGTCTGGTGAGCCAGGTTGGCTCGCTCTTCTTCTTGATTTCGGACGTCTACTCTCTTTTCTGCTTCTATCTTGGATAAAAAAAGACTTTATTTCTTTTAAATTCATTTCTTTTGAGTTTGTCTGTCTTCTAATCAAATCAGCTGATCGAAGTTCGGGTATAGTTCTAGAGACTGCTTAATAAACAGCTGCCCTTTTTTCTTATTGGGTTAAAGCCATGGCTTCTCCACAGTTTTCATATGTTCTAACTATTGCATCAAATATTTTGCAAAAATCGAAGATTTTTTCTTTTGGTTTCATCTTTATCTGATATAGCCGTGTCCTTACCGATGAGTATGTGACGTTTATCTGTACTCTTTTAAATTCTTTTAACTTTTGTAGAATTATTTTGTGCTTTTTCACTTCAATTATTCTTTTGTGATCATTTTCGTATAAACGGTTTATGATTATGTCTCTGACCATACCTTCCCTTCTTACCATAGTTTGTTCATCTAAATGTTGGGGACTTAGATTGTTAAACGTTAACTCTGAACGCAAGTAATCCATCCACAAAGTCAAATTTGAGTTTGTAGTTAATTTGTATTCCTGTTTAATGTGGATTTTAGTAACTGTTTTTTCAACTTCTAAAGATCTTTTTGATACATCGAATTTAAAAAAAAATTTAATTCCTGACTTCTAAACTATTTGTGTTATTTGAATTGGTTTCTTCTAACTGCTCTATCTAAATATCTAAGATATTTGTTTTTGAGGGAGTAATATTGTCTGTATTATGTGTATTTTCATCTAAGCTATTTACCTCTAATTTTCTGTTTTTCTGCTTCGGTGACTGCTTCCGCTGTCACTCTCAGGGTACTCATCATTTGGTCGCTGCTTTTATAACCTTCGACAGTTTCGATGTGGCTCTCTCCAACGATTGTGTTAGCGCCTATTCAGACTTTTCGCTTGGGAGCATGTCTGTTGGTAATAGTTGCACTTCCCTGAGTTTTGGTTTATCTTTTCTTGTCTTGAATTTTGGTTCCTTTGTTTTTTGATTATTTTTTATTTCTTCTTGCTTTTCATCTTTCTTCTTTCTTCTCACTTCTGAACAGTCCTGTTTGTCTTCTGTTTCTTCTTTTTCTTCTAATGGGTTTCTTCTATCAACGATCGTCTTGGATTTTTCTTCTCTGTCTTCTCTGTCCCCTAGTTCGGTGTTTTCATCTACGTCCACATTTAAATCTTCAGTGTCTTTAATTTGACTGCTTGTTAAATCGAGTTCATCTTCTAGCGAGTTTTTGTCGGATGCCATCTTCTTCTTTCTAAAAGAAATATTTTTCATCTAATTTTATTGTATATTGGGCATTTGTACAAATTTCAAATCATAGTTTTTATTGACTTTATTGACTAGTCTTTATTGATATAATCTTTCGTTATAAATCTTGACCATATTTTTAGCTAAATCGTTTTATATTGTATATTCGTTTTTATAACATTTTGTATTTCGTGCTTCCTACTGGTTTGCCCCGACTTCGGCACACGCACCTCGTCTCCCTCAGACCCCAGGCACAGTAAATGAGAAGACAGGGAGAGTGAGCGACCGCGCACGCGCGCTGCGCCGAAGATGACCCAAAATCGACCATTTTGTTCTTAATAATATTTATGCTTTATGCACATATAGTTATTTTTATTATTATTTATTTATTCTTTTAGTATTGTCCATGTTAATTATTTTCGCTCGACTCCGTGCACAGCAAATGGGAAGACGGAGAAAGTGAGCAATTATGCATTTGAATTTTATCAATAAATGTGTTCTGACAGATTATTTTAACATTTTGAGACATATTTTGTATTACACGTGTCATATGCATTCAGTATAACCCTTCCATGCCACTTTTACTTTTGCGAGGAAAAGTGGAATGGGTAGATGTGTGTACACATTTTGTTTTTATTATTTTATTTTTACCATATTTTTGTTATTAATATACATTTGTATCCTATTGTTAATATTAGTCACCTCCATTATACCCCCAGCACAGCAAATGGGAATACAATGAGAGCTAATTGGTGTGCATGTGCACCACACTAATTTTATGGTGATACCGATAATTGAAATTTTCCTGAATTTTCTATAATTCTTTAGCTTTGCTGAGATTCTCTAAATTTCTGTTACAGTTCTCTAATTTTATTGAAAATCATTATATATACTATATATACTATAAAAAAAATTATCTATAATTCTCGACAATTCTAGTATCATCTAAAATTATTTCTGAAATTCGGGTATTTTCTAAAGTTATATAGAATTTTCTAACCTTTTTTAAAATTCCATCTCATTCTGAAGTTGTGTAGAATTATTAAAAAAAAAGAAGTTCTAGCCCTTTCTAAAAAGTTATTCCGACTTCTATGAATTTTTCAAATATTCTAACGCTTTCTAAAATGGTATAGAATTAGTCTAATCTTCCATAAAATTCCTGGCATATTCTAAAAGCTTTTAGAATTTTCTAAGGTCATTCCAACTTTCTATAAAATGTCAATGTTCTTTCAAAAATAATTTCGATATTATCCATAAAATTGTATCATTGTTTGAAAATTATTTTAATGTGTTATTTCAAATCATTTTAATTTTCGTAGAAATTTGTCAGCATTATTTAAATGTATTTTAATTTATCACATAGTTTTGAAATTATGCCATAAATTCTTAATACTATTTAATTGTGTTGAATTTCGTATATTCTGAGAAATTCTTATTTTTCTTACCTGAGTATTTCTCAGTTTTAGTTATTCAATTAAATATATATATATATATATATATATATATATATATATTTCGGTTTCGGTTTCGATTCCTTTGGAATAGAACCGAAGGGCCTATGACAAAGCCACCGAACGCGTCCTCGGGTTGCGGATAGAGGGTTCCTGTACCAAGGGGTTTCTGCTGAATATGGTACAATAATTAATAAGCAGTCGCGGACAATTGTCCAGGGATGGTCCCGAAGGAATAACTCCTAAGTGAAGGCGTAACAACCGTGCCGAAAGCTGAATGGCACCTGGGTTAGGTGTCTCAAACGGTGACTCTGGGATACCGGGCGACCTCTCAGAGTATGCAGCCTTATCCTTGCACGCGGGGCTCTACAAGGACGGTCTAACCCTTTCCCTAGCTGCTCGTGGGAACAACAATGAAACTACCAAAACACCAAAATGTTGTAAATGCGGTTCAAGACAATCGAACGCGCAGAGCACCCGACAATGGGTCGGCAAACAATGCCGATCAGCCTAGAGTTCGGGGTGCTGAAAATAATTTAGATGGAAACACGACGACGAACCGGCGAAACGCCCACATTGAGCGGACGGATCGACTCAGGGATGACGTGCTAGACTGCTACGATGCCAGCATTATCCCTGTTCGCGGAGGCTTTATGGCGCGTATGCACACTCTGTGGTGCCAGAAACACCCAGAGCTTCAGCACGCTTCGCATCAGCCTTTACGAAATCAAGCCGACTACCTCCGGAAAAATGGATATGTACGCGGAGCGCTTCCCCAACCGCTGCTTTATGAAGCTGCAGACGAAGATGAGGAAGCGACATTAAGACCAACCGCAGAAAGCATGCACCTTCTGAGAGATGATCGCAATTTCATTACTAGAAGGAACATTAACATGCAAGTTCCTCCTAAGCCCCAAGATCTGGCTGAAATGGATGCCTTCCTTCGTGGAGATATCTCGCAAGAGTCCGACCTCTGGACCATCAATTGCTCAGTTTATGGTGCTGCGAGAACTTTAGCTGATTCAAATCGAAGGCTGAAACCAACGATGGATCAAAAGACCAAAAGACGCTTGCATCAACTGAACAAGAAGATTGGATGGGCAAGACAGAATGCGTCCCGTGTTCAATGTGTTATTGACTACATAACATCTGGTAGACCGTTTACGGAAAAGGTTCGAAAGTTCGCCCAAGAACTAAGGATCTTGAATCACTCACTAAACAAGTCAAAGCTACTGACAATCAAGCAGCATATTGTTGACAAAATACGGCTGTTATCTGACGCAAGGAGGAGAACACAGAAGAGGGAGAGATGGATCAGGGAGAATCAACAGTTTCTCGCTGAACCATCGCGCCTCTTCAGCGATCTACCTGTTTCTGTAAAAAATCCACCCAAGCCCAAGGAGGTAGAGACTTTTTGGAGAGAGGTGTACAAGATCCCGAAAACACTAGAGTTGAAAGAAGATACTGAAAATATCATCCGCTTTAAGGAGTTTTGCGACAACCTCATAAAATCTGAGGAGGAATGTCCATCAATCATTGCTGAAGAGGTGAAAAAAGCACTTAGAGGCACGAAGAACTTTTCCGCTGCTGAACCAGATAGTACCAAGAACTTTTGGCGGAAGAAGTTTACTTTTACACACCAACATTTGGCCCGCATATTCACCTCATATTTAAAGTCGGAGACGCCCATTCCGCAGTGGCTGGTGTTAGGACGCACTATACTCCTGCCAAAAAAAGGCAACTTGTCCAGCCCAGAGAATTACAGGCCAATAACTTGTTTGAACACGCTGTATAAGATCTTTACTGCTGTCCTCAACAACAGGATTGTTCGACGAATTGAGCCTGTATGGCGAGAGATGTACGAACAACGTGGCTCGAAAAAAGGTGTAGCAGGCTGTCGAGAGAATCTGCTTATTGACAGGTGTGTCTGTAAAGACGCTGCAGCCCATCAGCGCGTCCTGTCAATGGCCTGGATTGACTACCGGAAAGCTTTCGATTCAACCTTTCATAGACTTATCATCTGTCTGTTGGAAAGCTTGAAGGTACATCCACACATAGTGAGATGCATAGAGAGATTGATGCCTTTTTGGAAAACTAGATTTACTATATCATCTAGAAATTATCGTGTGACAACGAACAACGTCACCTTCCAGAGAGGCGTCTTTCAAGGTGATACCATGAGCCCTTTGCTTTTTTGCATCACACTTTTGCCTCTATCTCTCGCACTACGAAATTCTCCTGGATACCTCTGTGGCAACACCAATCAGCGCGAGCATAAGGTCACTCATGTATTTTATATGGATGACCTGAAGATCTATGCCTCTGGTAGAAGCAAACTTCAAACTGCTATTAATATTGTCAAGAACTACACAGGAGAGATTGGGATGGACTTTGGCTTGGACAAGTGTGCCAAAATTTATCTGAAGAAAGGAAAGATTACTGGCGTTCCCAAGGACCCTGAGCTTGTGGATATAAGTGTTATCAGACATCTTAATACTGAAGAGACCTATACATACCTGGGCGTGCCTCAAAACCGCATTCAGGACGTAACATCAGTGAAGGAGTCTCTCCGAAGCAGATACAAGCATCTTCTTCGACAGATTTGGTCTTCCAATCTGTCGGCCTTGAACAAAGTATCTGCGACTAACATGCTTGCCGTCCCGGTTCTACTCTACTCGTTTGGGGTAGTTCAATGGACGAAGAACGAGCTTAAGGCCCATGATGTCATTGCACGTAAGGTCATGCATATGCATAAAAGCTTGCATATCAATTCGTCAGTTCCGCGATTATATATTTCACGCCGTCAAGGTGGACGCGGACTTCTGAATCTCCAGTGTCTTCATAACCGGATTGTTCTAAGTACAGCTTACATCGTTGCGAATGGCAGAGATCCTCTCCTAAAGATGGTCAGGAACCACGAGATGATTGGCGAAGGAGCTTTCCTTTATAAAGCCGCGGAGCAAGCGGCCGAGACCCTTGGCCTGAATTTTAACATCAGAAGTGAGGAAAGTGCATTACTTCATCTAGATCCTTCACTTCTAAAAACCAAAGTGAAGAAAAAAATCATCAGGGCTTAATTCAGGTACAAAGGGTTTTATTTTCGCATGCCAGGACGGTGTCATTTCCACCTTAGCATACCGTGAGCGCATTTTATGTCAAGAAGATCCCAGTGATAGGTTCAGAGCGTGTCATGCACACGCTGAATACCTAGAACACATACTATCAGGGTGTCCGACCCACGCGGGAACGACGTATATCTATAGACATAATGCGGCCCTAAGAGTTCTTTATTACCATCTTTGTCGCTCTTACGGTGTTGGCCGCGACCCTGCCCTGCCGAACGCTCCAAAGGAGATAGAGTCGATTGTCCGAAACGACAAGTGCCAAATTTTCTGGAACTACGATTTTCGGGCAGCAGTCTCCGTTGCGCACTCGAGGTCTGACATTGTTCTCCAAGACTTCGAGAAAGGAACTATATTCGTGATCGAATTCTCGGCTCCGTCCGAATACAACATCACTGCAAAGGAGAAAGAAAAAGAGGAGAGGTATCAAGACCTTAAAAGAGAGCTACAACGACTGTACCCAAAATATTCGGTACAAGTAATTGTCTTTGTGATAGGTGCTCTCGGATGTGCGAAACTATCACTGGTTCGTAACCTTAAAGCAATACCCGCGTGCCAAAAATATGCCAAGGCACTTGCGAGATGGATGCAGAAAGCTGTCATCCTTGGGTCGCTTCGTGTCCTCAAGACACACGAGGGGTTGGCCGGCCTGTCGTTGTGATTTTGTCGTTGCCTATGACCACCCATCTCACGGTTGTGAGACGTGGCCATAAGTGTGATTTACCGCGGTGCTACTGGGGGCTATTGACATTTTCTTGGATGGCAGTTGCTCTTAGTGGGACCCTGCGGTGGTGGTTTAACTTTTTTTTCAAATTATATATATATATATATATATATATATACAGGGTGTTTTTTTTAACTTGAGACAACGAAATATCTCAAAAAATACGCATCCTTCGGATCAAAGATTAGCTTGCGAATAATTTAAAAAATCCAACTGGCCGATTAGCAACATGGGCTTTAGAATTATTAGAGTACGGCTATGAGACCGTTTACAGTAAAGGAAGTTTAAACCATGTCCCACATGCGTTATCAAGATCAAAGGAAAGCGAAATAAAAGTTTCTAGTATTTTATCAGGATGGTAGTAAAATAACGAAAAAGATTTTTAAGTAATTGAGGATAGTTGGTACAAAATTAAAATACTACATGTTAAAAATAAGCCAGAAGAAAATCAAAATTGCAAAATACGCGATAATCGATTGTATTTTTCTAGACCCTACACTTTGAAATCAAGTTTAAATTTAGATAGCAACCCGTGGAAATTAACAATGGTAGCATCTGATATGATGGGTCCGCTACCAATGTCAAAGTCAAGAAATCAATATATTCTAGTTTTCGTTGGTGCAAGTCATGGAAATGAAGGTCAAACTAAAAGATTCGATAATTCTTTTTAACGTATCGGTCAGTGTTTTGGACCCGCATCGTTAAACGTTAAAAAGAATTATCGAATCTTTTATTCTGACCTTCATTTCCATGACTTGCTTCACTATTTCAAACTTCTATTACTCATTAACATACACAACAAAACAATCAATTTACTACCCTTCACGAACACAACAGTCACGAATAATCTTAAGCTAATTTAAGTAAAGATATTTCTCTACTATATATACAGGGTGTTTTTTTTTAACTTGAGACAACGAACTATCTCAAAAAATACGCAGCCTACGGAAAAAATGTCTGGAATAAAAACTTTTTATTTTCGAGGGGGAAAAAAGATTTGCTAAAATTTACCCCACCCCCACCACCACAGGAGGCAGGGGTGGGGGTAACTTTGTAATTTCAAATGGCAACCCCAATTTTTTATCACAGATTCAGATTCTCCTTTACGAAATACGTAAGTTTTATTCGGAAAATTTGTTTCGATTCGCGATAGATGGCGTTGCAATTGCGAAAAATGAAATTGTTGACACTACTTGCCTCTCACCATCCATCGGGGTGCTTGAACTTTTGGCAACGGGACAGTAAAAGTGATAAAACTGTCGAAAACCATTCCCGAATGCAGTTGGTTGACGACAGTCGATTTTGGATGTAGACATTACATATCATCGAGTCTCCACTGTCTACAATCCTCGACGTCATTCCGGCCGAGCGATAACCGCGTCTGACCGTGCTTAACATTTATTCATTAGGAAGGTTGATTGTGTTCATTTGATTTGGGTGTGTTTGTTGCTTTCGTTTGCGTTATTGTTGTTGGTCACGTTCGTTTGAGTTGGTTTGGGTGTCCTTGTATTTCCTCATTACCTTACTTCATTACTTTTACAATGGAAATTCTATCTCAGCAAAAGAAGATTGAAATGATTCTCATTTATGGAGAAAGTGGCAGGAATATCAATGATGCTGTCACGCTTTATGCTCAACGCTTTCCAGAAAGTGTTCCTTCACGCGCTTCTTTTTACCGGGTTGTCCGAAACTTCATCACTGACGGAAGTGTACAACCAAAAAAAAGGAAGCGTCAAGTAACAGTTACTGGAGTTGATAATGAAATTGCAATTTTAGCTGCAGTCACTCATGACCCTCATTTTAGTACTCGACAAATAAGCCGCGATTCCGGAATGTCTCTATTCAGTGTTTGGAAGGTATTAAAACGTAATAATTATCATCCGTATCATATTTCACTGCATCACGAACTTCATGGCAATGATTTTCAGAACCGAGTGACATTTTGTCAATCGGCGGTTCAGCAGATACAAGGAAAACCGAATTTCTTTTTTCTAGTACTCTTCACAGACGAGTCGTCTTTCACAAACCATGGTAACGTTAATCGGCACAACATGCATTATTGGAGTGTAGAAAATCCACATTGGTTGCGTGACGTTGAGCATCAGCGTCCATGGTCCATGAACGTTTGGTGTGGAATAATTGGAGATCAACTTATCGGTCCGTATTTTATTGATGGAAATTTGAACGGTGAAAAATATCGTAACTTTTTAGAAAATCAACTTTCAATATTGCTGGAAGACCTAAGTTTGGAAGTGCGACACAACATGTGGTTTCAACATGACGGTTGTCCAGCACATTATGCGGCAATCGCGAGGGAAGTACTCAATCGCGAATTCAATGGACGATGGATCGGTAGAGGTGGTCCAGTAAATTGGCCTGCCAGATCGCCAGATCTTACGGCGCCGCATTTCTATTTGTGGGGTTATCTAAAGAATCGCGTGTATCAAGAAGTGCCCGAAACTCGTGATAACATGATCGAGCGAATCAGGTCTGCTTGTGCACAAATATCACCAGACACAATTCGCAGTTGTGTGGAATCTTTCAAAGCTCGGGTTAACAAGTGCATCGAAGTGCGAGGACACCATTTTGAGCACTTATTGTAAAATAATTAATCGAAATCAAGCATCCCTGTGGTGAGAAGCAAGGGGACTCACCGAAATCAAGCACCCCGATGGATGGTGAGAGGCAAGGGGACTCGCCGAAGTTAAGCACCCCGAAGAGAATAGACAACTACTACGTCCGCGTCGTTATTCCTGGGTAGAGCTAAAAGTAGTGTCAAAAATTTCATTTTTCGCAATTGCAGCGCCATCTATCGCGAATCGAAACAAATATTCCGAATAAAACTTACGTATTTCGTAAAGGAGAATCTGAATCTGTGATAAAAACTTGGGGTTGCCATTTGAAATTACAAAGTTACCCCCACCCCTGCCTCCTGTGGTGGTGGGGGTGGGGTAAATTTTAGCAAATCTTTTTTCCCCCTCGAAAATAAAAAGTTTTTATTCCAGACATTTTTTCCGTAGGATGCGTATTTTTTGAGATATTTCGTTGTCTCAAGTTAAAAAAAACACCCTGTATATATATATATATATATATATATATATATATATATTAAATGACATCGTGCGAGTTCGGTGACTATTTCTTGTGGGTCGAGGGACGCAATGCTCTGCTAGGATTTTCAAGACTGATCGTACTTTGCCCCCTTGTGGCACTTGAAAGTCACATGTTTCCCTCTCTCCCAATTTTATATCGCATCTATCTTATTTTTACATTTCACACGCATACCTCCTACCTTATTCCACTTCCGGAAGCATGCATTACTATCACCAGTACCAGTTCACCTTTATTTACATGCCAGCATGTTAACAGATTTTTGTTTCACTTACCCTCTCTTAAGTCTTATTGGACATGGATTCGATACAAAAGCAAGCTACAGCCTTGATTTGTTTATAACTACATCTGTTTTATAGTTCATACTGTCAAATTTCTACTCTATCAAAAAGTTATCTAATAAACCACGCTCTTTTATCAGTTACTTATGTTATTTTAATATTCTCTATATTGCGATAAGATCCTCCTAGTAACAACAGGTTATGGGCTCCCTTGTAAGTAATGATCAGAAATTGAGATATTTTGAAGTATATGTAAAAGTGTGTTCGGGAAGAAGTGAGGTTGGATTTTGTTTTGGTTTTTAAATGAGTTCCTCGCACTCGGCACGCATCGAAAAATTGGGCAAGGAGAAATTTGATACGTGGAAGCTCAAAGTGAAGGTCCCTTTAGTGAAAAATAACGCGTGGGAATATGTTAGTGGAGAAAAGCCTAAACCGACGGTAATCGAAGGAAATGCGGCATCAGAAGCGGCAGCGAAGACTTGGGACGTTGCGGATAGAAAGGCTCATTCTGATTTGGTTTTAGCCATTCAGCCGTCAGAGCTAGAGCAAATCAAAGGGTGCAATACTGCTAACGAAATTTGGGCGACATTGCACACAATCTATCAGTCGAAAGGGACAGCAAGGAAGGTAACCCTTCTGAAGAAGCTTACTTTGCACAAAATGGCTGAAGGTGTAGATGTGGAAGAAGATTTGTTGAAAATTATGTTGTTATACAGCTTGCCACCCAGCTTTGGAAAGTTTCAGTGTGCGATAAAATCACGCGACGATCTCCCGATGCCAGAAGCCCTAAAAATCAAAATCATCGAAAAACGTGATGCTAGAAAGTCGAAGAATAGTGGTGTCACATCGAATTCCAGTACTATGATAGCTGGAAGTAGCAACAGCAGCTACGCTCAGAAGTTCAGGAAACTTGTCAAATTTCTACTCTATCAAAAAGTTATCTAATAAACCACGCTCATTTATCAGTTGCTAATCTTATTTTAATATTCTCTATGTTTCGATAAGATCCACCCAGTTACAACAAAACTCTTTATTATACAACCTCCAATTCTCTGCTCGTCTAGTCTTTCAATAGCCCTTTTCTCCTTTATGTGCAGTTGAATGGTATTTCTTTATTCACTTTAAAGCTTCACCGCTATGGCACAACGAGAACTGACCGCTCGCAAGTCCCCTTGCGTGATCCGAAGTACAACGACGTATATGGGCATTTCCACGGAAAGTGTCATTTTCTCAGCAAAAAAAGTTCCAAAACAAATCTTAAGGCACACACTTCAAACTTTTTCCTTACATTCTAAATACATATAGAAACGCATATTTTAGCATGGTCAATATTTTTGAGCATACGCACAGTTTGCGCAAAATATTGAAGCCTAATTGAATGAATAGTATTTTAGAAATGGAAGATCAAGGACGGTTGTTCCTTCTTTTTAAATTCTCAGGCTGCTTTCCAGTAGTGTGTAAATCACTATCTTCTTGATTAAAAATATATAACGAGTATCCGCAAAGAAATAATGCGAACATTATTTGAAAAATTCGAAACTTGATTACTAAATTTTAAGTCATCGTACTTTATCTTTTATTTTAAATCAAGGTCGGTTGTTTTTCCAACACTGCAATTATATCCTGATCATTCAGAATATAACAGTTTGTAAATTAAACAGTTCGAAGAAAATATATTATCTTATTTATAATTTTTACAACGAAGTATTGCGAAATATCACAGGAAAGTAAACGTTAACCCAGTAAAAAGAAACGAATTGGGACGAATTGAGAAGAATTCTTCGGGAGCCCCCGTAGATCTTGCTTTGCGACAATCTCGAATTGGAGATGGTGGTGAATTCGTGTGAATTCGTGAAAAGTAATAAAGACTTCAAATATTCTTTTCGCCCGAATTCAGCGAAAAATTTTAAGGGGATCTAATTCATTTGAATGCGTCAGCACGAATTATTTTCAGTGTCCGCCAATTCATTTTAATTCGCGAGATTCTAAGTCAAGCCCCAATTCGCTATAATTCTCCAGCGCGAATACAGTTAAAGACTGGCCTATTCAATCGCATTCGTAAGCTATAACCAACGCGCTCGACATAAAGGATCCGTTGTATATAAATATACCTCTCAGCCTACACTGGGTGTATTACACCCGGAAGATATTTTCGGCTCGCTGTTTTTACTGAAAAGTTGTTTCAGTTTTGTGAAAATATTTACAGTATGTGTTGAATTCATCTTATTAATTTTACAATATTCATTTTTGTGAGACTTTTAGCTACATTTAAAAAAAAAATTTTATTCGGATACGTTAATTTGATCCAGAGATACTGGACTTTAAACTTTGCCCGGGCACAAACCACCCAGTGTAGGCTGAGCGGAAAATTTCGGAAGTGTAGGCTTTGAGGGATATCAATGAGTTCCGCAGCTCAGTGGTCGCCCTCTGGACTTCATACACTTGAGATCGCTGGTTCGAGTCTCGAGGTATGCAATTTTTATTCTTTTTTTTTCGAAATGATCTCGACCACGAACTATGGCGAATTGATACGCATTCAATTTGCTCTGGCTCAATTCGTTTCAACGAATCAGAAAGCAGAATTCGGGCGAATTTAAACATGTCAATTCACCGCAATCCTCGCGAATTAGTTTTTTCTACTGGGAATCTATATTGCTAAATGATTCTTTTTCTATTGTGTTCAGCTTTCTTTTAAGCTTCTGCTTGACGTGTTTTTGCCTTTTTCGCAGTAAAAACTCCTAATTTAAATTATTTTTGTTGAAAAATAATACAAATTAATATGGAATAATATAATGCATTTATTCTCTGATAATATTTACAATAAATTACTTTGAAATTCGTCCTAAACTACGATCACATTAAATATTTCGTAAAAAATATAATTCTTTAGTGAAAAGCAGTATTAATAGAACAAATAATAATTACGAGAATATAGTACAGACAGTGTCTCCCGCGGTGAGAAGAAAAATTACACTCAAGGCGGGAAATTTGAAACCCAGAAGAGTACACACTTAATCTCTAAGTTCTATAAAATATAAAAAATTATGTTAAGTAATAATATAAAAATTGTATTATATTATGTTATAGATACTGATATTATAATTCGCTAATATAGATATAATATAATATATTACATAAGAATATTACTGTTTCTCTCTCTGATTTGACTAAAATAAGATTGAATGGAAATTATATTGGGATGTAGCACGAAAAATGTACTTTCAATAAGGGAAGCGAATGAAATTGTGTTTAAAGTTTAATTCAATTATGGTATTAAAATTTTGTTTAAATTGTTTTAAATCTGTTTTTTCATCATTAAACTATTATTTTAAATATATTACTTAGAAGAAACATTACAAATACTCTCTCAAACTCTTCTCTAATTGAATTTGTTAGAAAAGGGTTAACTTATTATAATAATGATAGATTTATTTGCCAAAAAATTTATATAAAATTTATTTATTATTTTGTATTTTTACTAAAATAATTTTTGTTTGCGAAAAGCTTTAGGCCTATCGAATGTAAAAACCTCTTTATTCCAAAAATATTTTTAGACGAGTAATTTGATAGAAAAATGTAATATTTTTGTTCCATTATTTGCCTTCTTTTTGTAATATTTCGAAATATTCTATTTTTGCGAAAAAAAAGTTTCAGACAAAAGTTATTCCTTTTAATAAAATGGAACTTTCTTGTGAAACAAAATTGTGTTGTTGACATGTAACTTTTGATGAAAAGCTATTTATATACATATTTTAACTTTGATTTTTACGAAATGTACATGATTTTTGCGGCACATAATTTTCCTTGTTGGGAATTTTTCTGGCCACCGAAATACAGCAAAATCAGCAAAAAATTTAACCATATCTTGATGCGCGTGACTTTTACAGCTGCTGGCGCTGGAGTGGACATTTTCGCTAAAAATTTGGAGTGGAAATTTTAGCCTTATAGATAAACGTTTATTTTTCACCCTGCTGGCCTAAAAAAATTGACTAGCCTACACTTCCATTTTTCACAGAATTTTCTTAAAACTAACCCTTTAAAAAACTAACATCCATCGATACCTTATATCTAAGACCGCACGCTCTTATCGCCTTGCCTTCCTCGCTTTGCCTCGCCTCGTTCCCATGTTCCTACTTTTCGCATTGCCTCGCATTGTTAAACTCTACTTCCGCAGCTAATACCTAATACTTAACTACTATTTACAATATTTACAGATTACTTATATCTACTTCCTCTCCTATTTACAATATTTCCTTCTCCATTCCTCTTCCTCCTTCCTTCTCTTCCTCTCCATCTTACCCAACACTCCCTTCACCCATGCTACTTTTGTCCCCCCTTTCATGCATCAATACCGCCATGCTTATCCCACTCATCTCCACCTCAACGTACTCCTCCAACCAGTGCTCCACTCTTGCCTTCCGCTTCCCACACAGTTCACACATCCTCTTCCCCCTAGAGAGCCAGAACCTATTAAAACCCTCCATGCACCCACATCTTATCTTCGCTTTACGCTCCTGACTTCCTTTCTCTCCTTTCTCACATAAATATTGCGCTCTCGCCCTTGGCATAATCCACACATAGTTCCCGTTAAACCTTGACTCTCTTATTCTCTCTTACCCTGCTGTCTTCTCTCTCTCCATGCAGTTTTTATTAACCAACTCATATACCTTCCTTTCTTCCTCGTGCATCCTTCTCACTTCATCCATCTGCAGTCCATTCGTTCTAAAATACCTTTCCCTTTCAACCTCCATCTTCCCACCCCCTCTCCTGTTCTCCTTCTCCCACCAACACTCCCTAACGAGCTTACTTCCACCCTCTTCCAGGAATTTCTCCTCATATTTACACGCCCGACTCCCCGCTAGAATCCCTACACTCGTTCTCCTCGTCTCCCTCCTGACCATATAATTAGGCGTGTTCCTTGCCAACCCCAGTGTCTACTTTACATACCTCTCCTGTGTCCTATTTACGTCTTCACTTTCTTTCCACCTCCACACCTCTACTCTATACAATGGCACACTCATCACTAGTGTTTCAAACAATTTCATTCTCCTTCCAAAATTATCTGCGAATAACTTCTTTCCCAACCGCCACACCTGCCTCATCACCACATTTGCCCTCCTCACTCTCTCCTTTATGTGACCATCCACTTCCCCATTCCTCTGAAACAAAAAGCCAAGGTACACTAACTCTTTCACCTCCAGCACCGCCTTTCCCTTCCACTTCCACTCCCCTCCCTTATCCCTTCCCCCTCCTTTTCTCAACACCATAACCTTGGACTTTTCCGCATTCAGCTCTAACCTATTGTTATCCAGGTATCCTCTCAACCTCTTCAGCATCTCCTTTAAGGCCTCCTCGCTTCTTGCCAGCAACACTATGTCATCTGCATACGCTAGTGACCAAATTCTATCCCCTCCCCTCCTCTCACCTTATCTTTGGTCTCTTCATACATCTTTGTTACACTCTCGATCAGGCCTCTCTGCACTCCCCTATCCTCCATCGCCTCCCACAGCCGCCCCCTATCCACCGAAGGAAACGCGTCTTTGAGATCCACAAAAATCGCGTACACTCTCGACCCCTTCTTCGCTAATTCTCTACCCACCACGTGCTGCAGAACGTAGATATTGTTGATAGTATACTTTATACGCCGTATTCATGAGCGTAATCCCTCTATAATTTTCCTGACTATCCCTATCTCCTTTCTTATACAGTGGCACTATTAACCCTTCTCTCCACCCTCCTGGGGATCCCTTCCCCCTCCATACTTCCTTCATTACCTCCTTCAGCCTCTCCCTAACCTCTTGTGTACTAAACAGCCATGCTTCGTGCTCTACCCCGTCCAGCCCTGCTGCTTTTGACCTTCTTAACTTCCTTATCTGCTTCTCTATCTCATCGTCATTCAACTCCTCCATCTCTGCCACCTCCGTTCTTCTACTCTGACCACCCGTTTTCCTTGAATCTGAGCCCTAAAATGATTTTTCAAAAAACTCCCTCCACTCCTCACTCCATATCTTCTCGCTTATCGCCACTCCGCGCTTCCTAAACCTATTTATTATCTTCCAGACATCCCGTTCGTCTTAAAATTTCCTAACCTCTTCCAGATCTTTCTCCTTTCCCTGTTCTTTCTTTTTACACATCAATCTAAACCCCTTCCTCATTTCTACGTACTCCTCCCTTTTCGCATTACCCTCTTTCCACTTCTTGTACTTTCTCTTCACCTCCCTTTTCATGTTTTTACATTCCCTATCCCACCACGGCTTCACCATTCCTTTCTTCTTCTTTCTAAATACCTTCTTTTGCACACACCCTTTCACCTTCTCTTTCAGATCCTCCCATATCTCTTCCACCGACTCTCCTTCAAAGCGTACCTTTCCTAACTGCTCCTGATACTTTTCGATCGCCTCCCTCGTCCAGATCACCCTCTCCCCTATCGATATTTCTTCCCCATGTTGCCTTCCGCAACCCTCCCGTCTTATACACAGTCTTAATGGCTGATGGTCTGATTTCACCCTCCCCTCTACTGCGAATTTGTCCGTCTCCTCCCACCCTTGCATATTCATGACCACATAGTTTATCACCGATACCCCCGATATTTTCAGGAATTCTATACATTAACTTGATTATTGGACGTTAAACGGGATTTTGAATTTGATTTTATTCTAATTTAAAATTCTTAAATTTCAATACCCCCGCCTTACTTATATATGTGTATTCTCCATCTCCGTCCGCAGTTGCCATACCATTAGCCACCGCCCAGCCACTATTCTCCATCCAGTCCCTTAGAATATCTCCCTCCTTATTTATTATCTCATCCTTCGATTTCCTTTCGAAGCTCCCCCCTTCCCTGTGAAGTCCTCCTTTTCTCCCCATCCTCGCATTAAAGTCCCCACCCAGTACCACCGTACCCTCCTCTCTTTCGCCTAGCTAGTCTTCCACCCTTTCTTTCATTCTTTCCAACCCATCCTTATTGTACACTGTCACAAACTTACACGTTACCCCTCCTATCTTTACTTCCCTCATTTGCACTCCCTCCCCCTCTTCCTCTCCATGAACTATTTCCTCTAATCCATCTCTAACACCCCTTGGCAGCTTTGGCTCTATTCTATCCCATTCCTTTCTCACTACCCACGTCTCTACCAGTCCCACAACATCAAATTCTTGGATATACCTCCAGAACTCCTCATCCTTCTTCTTTACCCTGCTAAGTTCCAGTACAGCACCTTCACTACTCCTCTACCCTGCATTACCCCCACCCCCTACTCATTCTCTGCACATCCATTTTCCTTTCTCGTCAAATCGTGATCGATGAAAACTCCTTCATCCTTTATCCTATTCTTATTTCGCATTACCCCCAACTTTTCTTCACAGCTCTCCAAATCCACAACCGCCACTTCCTTCTCCTTTGTCCCCTCCAACTTAATTTTCCCTACCATCCCTTTAACCCACCCTATGCTCTGTACCAGCTCTTCCACGCCCTCCCTTTCTTACCCGCTCTTTAGTTTCAACCCTCTCATCACAATATTATTTCTCCTGTCTTGATGCGCGTGATTTTTACAGCTGCTGGCGCTGGAGTGGACATTTTCGCTGAAAACTTGGAGTGGACATTTTAGCCTTATATTGGACATAACTTTTGCGCGCACTGCAATATTAACTTTATCCATGGTAAACTTCTTCGGCTCAATATATTGTTTAAATTCCGCGAGCATGGAAAAGTGTGCTTCAAATATTCTTGAAGTAAAATACGATGATGGAGTGGACATTTTTTAGCCAAATTCAAAATTTTCTATTTTTGAATGTGTGATTCTTCAATAATTTTAGAAGCATATCTTTTTTCTTCATATGGTGACTGCTGGTCACCTAAATCTAATAGAAAATCGAAATATTTCTGACCTGGGTGGTTGCGCGCACTTTCCACAACTACAGGCCTTGGAGCGGACATTTGAATTGTAAAAGCGGTGACACGGCTTTGAGATTTTTTTGCTGAGTTAGAAATCAAAGCACAATGTGAAATCTATGAAATTTTAGTAGCCTATGGTCCACTGAACTAAAATGATTTTTCTCAGGATTTTCAAACATTGTGCAGAAAAACTGTGAGCATGCAAAGCATTCAATTTGCAACTGGTGACAAATATATAAAAGGTATATTTTTGGTATTTTTTCCAGCTATTATTTGAGGACGTCAGAGCAAAAGAAAGACTCCTCAGAGTCGTGAGGAAAAACGAGACAAGTACCTTTAGAAAGAGAAACTCTTACGCAGAATGTCTGAAGAGCAAGACAGCGTAACGATAATTGTTTCGCTTTTCCACACGACTCTGCGGAGTCTTCCTCTTGCTCTGAGGTGCTCATATGCTCTATTTTTTTAGGAGGGTTTCCGTAATGACTGTAAGCTTTCGTTTCTATTTCAGGGAGTCTGTCTGTAAATTTGTATGCAATATAACTTGTATTTTAATTGTTGGTTTGCGTATAATATCACGGTGACAGAAAAATGATACCTGCCGTGGAAACGCCCATATTCTACTTGAGCGCATGCGCGACGTACCTGACCATATCTCACACAGGGCTGTATTGATGGAGCCTCCTGGCAGGTAAATTTAAAATTTAACTAAAACTTGGTTAAATTTAAAATTTAAATAAAATTTAGTTAAATTTAAAATTTGAAAAATATTTAGTTAAATTTAAAATTTGAAAAATATTCAGTTAAAGGACCCCGCACAAAAGCAATGGACAAAATCAGTCCGTCAAATTGGCTGAAACTTTCAGAAAGTGATGTTCTCGGCGTGCTGAACAAAAGTCTCCATGGGCCCAAGTCGATCCTATGATTAGTTTTTGAGTTATGGGCCTTGGAAGTTCCCAATTTTCGAGGAATCTGCGATTACACAGCCCACACTGCCCTACGAAAAAAAAGTAGTGCGGAAGGTCCGAACGACAAGACCATGATATCTATATGTTTTTGGGGTCGCTGAATCAGAATCCGGGATCCGTTTGACCCCATCAGGTCAATGTCAAGGTCAGTCCAAGGTCAAATCTACAAAATCAGCTTTCTACTCTGCAAAACCTATCTGTTTATACGTTTCTGCGGTCACTGAATCCAAATTCGATGTCAGTTCACACCCACCAGGTCACAATTAAGGTCAATCCAAGGTCATATATACAGAATTAGTTTTCTACGAAGTGAACCAATGTATGGATACCTTCTTGAGGTCAACAAATCCTCTGTTGGTTTCATTTGATTAGGTCGAGGTTGATGTTGAGGTGTAGGCGGATGTTCTTGGCATGTGTCAATATATAAATATAGATATATATATTCACATGTACACACACACACAAACACACACACACACATATGTGTATATATACACACACGCGCGCGCGCGTGCCAGGAACATCCGCCTATATCTCGACCTAATCAAATAAAACCGACAGAGGATTTGGTGACCTCAAGAAGATATCCATACATTGGTTCACTTCGTAGAAAACTAATTCTGTAGATTTGACCTTGGATTGACCTTCATTGTGACCTGATGGGTGTGAGCGGACACCGAATTTGGATTCAGCGACCCCAAAAACGTATAAACAGATAGGTTTTGCAGAGTAGAAAGCTGATTTTGTAGATTTGACCTTGGGCTGACCTTGACATTGACCTGATGAGGTCAAACGGATGCCGGATTCAGATTCAGCAACCCCAAAAACATATAGATACTATGTTCTTGTCGTTCGGACCTTCCGCACTACTTTTTTTCGTAGGGCAGTGTGGGCTGTGTAATCGCAGATTCCTCGAAAATCGGGAACTTCTGAGGCCCATAACTCAAAAACTAATCATAGGATCGACTTGGGCCTATGGAGACTTTTTTTCAGCACGCCGAGAACATCACTTTCTGAAAGTTTCAGCCAATTTGACGGACTGATTTTTTCCATTGCTTTTGTGCGGGGTCCTTTAAAATTTAAATAAAATTTAGTTAAATTTGAAATTGGAATAAAATTTAGTTAAATTTAAATAAAATATAGATTAATTTAAATTTGAATACGATTTAGGTTAATTTTAAATTTAGTTAAATTTAAAATATAAATTCTATTTAGTTACATTTAAAATTGAAATAAAATTTAGTTAAATTTAAAACTTAAATAAAGTTTAGTAACATTAAAATTAAAAGGCTTCCGTTTCCGATACCGATCGTGAGAGAACTTTTTTGTGTCTAGTGTTGGTTTTTTGGCTTTAGTGAAGGGAATAGGCGTGTGTAGATGCAGAAAGGGCAGTGGGTGCTGAGATTCAGGTGTAAATGAAGAAGGATGAGTGAAGGCAAAGATGTAAAGGGTGAAAGTTAGTTGTGTAAAGTGGAAATTGAAGCGTGCAAAGTTTTTGAGGTTAGGAGTAATAAAAATAGTTGCTGGGAAAGGGGGGAGGCAGGAGGTAGGTGAGGAAAGAGCGGGAAACGTCGCAGATGAATCCGTAAGGTAGGATGCCGACGGTACAAAGTCCACAAACCGCCGCCAGAGGGCGACAGTTACTGGACGTTGTGAGGGCCCATTCACAAAATACGTGATACATTTTTCAGGAACTTCTGACCCCCCACTCGCGTGATACTTTTTCCATTGTTCTTAGCATGGAGAATGATACTTTGAGAGACTCCCTCCCCCCCAAAAAAAAAACGTATCACGTATTTTGTGAATGACGCCTAACGTATGAATTGGGCGCGTGGCGGGAAAGTGCGATAAAGTTAAATGCGTCAATTCATGCTGATATAACAATTTGCGTTCATTCAAAATGTTGCGAAACTTTGTAACTTTTTATAAACCCAACATGGAAATTATATATCAGACAAGACAACAGGACAAGTGTTAGGTATGAAATCTCGAAGGTATCTGTTTGCTGATTTTTCTGTTATTCTCCTCATGGATCTCTTGTAGCCAAAATCCTATCCCTTCCAGAAATTTACATGCAGCTAACCGGGCCCATTTCTGCAGGGGTAGAGTCGTTGAGGGGAAAAAGATGACTAAGCGCGCGCAACTGTCCACCCCCAGTTCCCTGTCCCAGGTGAAAATCGGTCAATGTTCGAAATCGAGGTTGAACAGATTTTTAGGAACCCGCCAGTGTTCACAGATTGTGGGAGCTGGCGGCCCCCACCACGACTCCCGTGTGGGGTCAGCACACGTAAACGCCGCGTGTCCGTGTGTCCCCACTCCGTCACTTGATTCCACGCTCCGCGGCAACGAAAATTTGTCGGTTTGGATGATTTCACTGTCTCCTTCGTGCTCTTTCGTTTGATTTCGGTGGCCGCTTCGGGCTGCCACGAAGATGGGTTCGGCGTTGAAGCCGAGGATGCACGATTCTTAACTTGTAATATCTCATTCTCGGCGACTGGGCTATTTTCAAGATTTTTCAGCTTTTTCAGATTTGGAGAATTGGAGGATTTGGAGGTTAGAGTCGACTTTTGTTTACAAACAAAGTTTGACAACCTCAAAAAAGCTAAACAAGTTTTAAAAGATGATGATTATGTTTTTCAGGTATTATTATAGAATCCTTTCTAGTATAGGATCTATAGGGAATATAGTATAACTTACTACAGGTTTTCAAATTTGTAATATAAGGAATATATTTTATAAGAAAAATTGAGGTTAGATTGATAATGTATATCATTCTCAAGCCTCAAGTGGTTTTCAGTTTTCAAATTTTGTATTTCATTTTTTAAGTGATTTTAAATATTGTGAATTTAGAATGATAATAATTTATATATATTTTTAATTCAGTAAAAGAATCATCATTTCTTTTAATGATATTTTCTTAAAGAAGCATGAAAACTATGAAACTATAATATTCGATATTCATATTTTAAACCATTTTCAAAAGTTTTAAGACTTTTTTTAAAAAGATTTTAAACTTTTTTGCATTATAATACTTTCTTAAATTTTCCTTGAATTAAATATTCAAGATTTATAATATTTTATCAAGGAAAATAGAATGTATATGAAATTATGGAAATCACAGCTTTGTTATTTTCTTATAAACACTTCATAAATCCTTTAATGACTTGTATATCTATACTTAATAAATAAATAAATAATGA
>CAKNYM010047464.1:0-17085 GCA_932195095.1 Andricus curvator | reverse complement strand
TCATTATTTATTTATTTATTAAGTATAGATATACAAGTCATTAAAGGTTTTATGAAGTGTTTATAAGAAATAACAAAGCTGTGATTTTCATAATTTCATATACATTCTATTTTCCTTGATAAAATATTATAAATATTGAATATTTAATTGAATGAAAATTTAAGAAAGTATTATAATGCAAAAAAGTTTAAAATCTTTTTAAAAAAAGTCTTAAAACTTTTGAAAATGGTTGAAAATATGAATATCGACTATTATTAACGGTCATACCACGCTGAAAACCCCAGTTCTCGTCAGATCACTGAAGTTAAGCAGCCTTGGACGCTGTTAGTACTTGGATGGGTGACCATTCAAGAATACTGACATGAGTGCTGTTGGCACATCGTGGGTGTGGTGAGCCCACACTTGTAGTTATTTATAACTACAAGAAAAACCTAGAAACACTACCCGAATCGGGTAGTGTCACGCCTACCCTGAAAGGGAAATGGTTTAATGGTATATATATAGTTTCATAGTTTCATAGTTTTCATGCTTCTTTAAGAAAATATCATTAAAAGAAATGATGATTATTTTACTGAATTAAAAATATATAAAAATTATTATCATTCTAAATTCACAATATTTAAAATCAATTAAAAAATGAAATACAAAATTTGAAAATTGAAAACCAGTTGAGGCTTGAGAATGATATACATTATCAATCTAACCTCAATTTTTCTTATAAAATATATTCCTTATATTACAAATTTGACAAACTGTAGTAAGTTATACTATATTCCCTATAGATCCTATAATAGAAAAGATTCTATAATAATACCTGAAAAACATAATCATCATCTTTTAAAACTTTTTTAGCTTTTTTGAGGTTGTCAAACTTTGTTTGTAAACAAAAGTCGACTCTAACATCCAAATCCTCCAATTCTCCAAATCTGAAAAAGCTGAAAAATCTTGATAATAGCCCAGTCGCCGAGAATGAGAAATTACAAGTTAAGAATCGTGCATCCTCGGCTTCAACGCCGAACCCATCTTCGTGGCTGACCCGAAGCCGCCACCGAAATCAAACGAAAGAGCACGAAGGAGACAGTGAAATCATCCGAACCGACAAATTTTCGTTGCCGCGGAGCGTGGAATCAAGTGACGGAGTGGGGACACACCGACACGCGGCGTTTACGTGTGTTGCCCCACACGGGAGACTTGGTGGGGGCCGCCAGCTCCCACAATCTGTGAACACTGGAACCCGCCCACAACTCGTACAATCTTCACTTTAGAGACTTGGTTTTGCTAAATCAGGCATTGGAAACCACTCGGAATCGCATGTTTTTAAATAAAAGGGACAACCACTTCCGAGGTTCTTAAATTCATAAATCTTGAATTAAAAATCTTATAGTTACAATATCAGCACTGTTCTCTTATATGCTAAAAGTCGCACACATATTCTTAAATTTAACCTCTGGGAAAAAATACGCACATAGATATTAGAATTCGCTTGCGTATGGTCACGTGTTTAATAAAAATACCACCAGGAGCATAACATCCATTTGTTACATCTCCCCCTTATTAAAAAGGTGATTCAATTTGAACATCTTTTTTAGACAATATCGTAGATTAGCCCTCATCAATACATTGGGGGGCGCGGTTTGCCGATTATATATTGGATCCGATTCAGTATTAGCGCGTAGAAAGGCATGTTATATTTTATTTATGTGTCGAATCATGTGTTTGTTTGAACCCTTTTTCACTTCTACATTCAGATCGTTAAAAATCTTAGTTATTAAGAATACTCCTTCATATTCGTCGTCGAATTTAGAATCTTTGGATTCTTTTAAGACATAAACGTGTTCCCCTACCTTAAAATTCTGCTTATTTAATTTGACATCGTGATACCTTTTGCACCTTTCTTCCCCGACGTTTAATCTCTCAATTACTCTGGATTCGGTGTCAGATAGTCTATTCATTATATAATCGACAAGTTTAATGTACGTCAAAGGAACCTTTGCATTTGCGATTCCAGAAGGGATGCGTGACTTTCGACCAAAAATTACTTCGTGGGGGGTGACATCGGTAAAAGCGTGGGGCGCGACATTGAAGGAAAACAAGGAACATTTGAACCATTCTTCCCAATCGGTTTTCTTACAAAATTGTTTCAAATACTCTACGAACGTGTGTTGACTTCTTTTTAACCGGGCCTAGGGATTCTGGGTGATATACAGGCAATTTATATTTTTTTATTTCAAATATTTTAGATGAGTTTTCTATAATACTACTTGAAAAATGTGTTCCTTGGCCCGATTGAATTGATTCGGGACAACCGAATCGACAAATGATATCTTCTGCAAACGTGACAGCAATATACCGGTTTCCTTTGTTGGTTTCGGGCAATGGGCCTACGATGTCTAGCTCTACCTTTTTGAAGAGTTTCGAAGGGGTGTTCATAATCATCATTGGTTATTTTGTTTTAACACGGACTAGTTTTTTTCATTGACCCGAGTCACAGGTTGTTACGTACTTGTAGATATCATTTCTCATTTTTTCCCAAAAAACTGTTGAGCGAATTATATCGTACGTTTCATTTACGCCTCTAGGACCGCCTGCTACAGAGTCATGATACTCTTTAATAATAGCTGCCCGCTCGGATACTGGAGTAGTGCGCATCTCACCAGTATATACAGTTATTTTGTAATCCTCTTTACTAAAGTATATTCCCAAAAGTTTTTCTATGAGATGCCATGTGATCGTGTTTAGTCCGTTTCCGGATTTCGCTATACTAAAAGTGCGAGTACCGGGATTCTGTAAAGCTTGTTTTAAAGTAACAATGGCGGTTTCTATATTACTTGAATATATTTTTTCATCGAAAGTGGTTTATATAACAAGGTTATAAATGGCAAAAGTTTTATATGGGCTTGCTATAACTTTGATTAATTGAGGTTTCTGATTTTTTATGTCTTGTAAATTAATCATTTTTGAGTCAAGTAAATGTCGATTGATACTATTTGTCAACAAATAATCAGCAGAAATAAAATTAATTAGGTTATCAGGTCTCATGGAGAGTTTGTCGGGACTGATTTCGATTACTGGGGTCAGGAGAGGTAGAGTCTCGGCATGTAATTGAAAAGAAATTTGTGGACTGGATTCACGTGAATGACGTACCCTTTTCAGATATGTATTATCTGTCTCATCTTTTGTTTTTTAAAGTATTCTAACTCTTTTCTCTTGAGCATGTTGTGTGCCAACATTTTCGTCGCCGTCAGTAATATCTGCCGGAATATCATCCCTATCGGGACATCCGGACTTATGAAACTTCATCGCGCTTCGGGCTTCTACGACTTTATTCACACGTGTTTCGCAGTTAATGTCATTGCAAGCTTCCGCGATATCATCCCTATCGAGACTTATGGACTTACCCAGATTAATCCTCTGTCGGGGTGGAATGACCCGATTATCACGTACTCTTATTTCGTTAACGCTATGACTAGTACCCACCGCGTTATCATCCCTATCGGGATCTAGGGGCTTACAGAACTTAATAACCTGTCGAGGTGGAGTGACCTTAATTTCTCGTACTCTTGCTTCGCTGATGCTGTCACTACTACCTGCGGCAATATCATCCCTATCGGGACGGTCATCACGCGACTGCGAGTAGTATTTTGAGAGTTCATTTCGCGAATGCACGGATTTCGCGATAAAGCATCCGCGTTCGCGTTAACTCGGCGGGGTTTATATTTTATATTGAACTCATTCTCGTTGCGCTTGATACGCCAACGTGCTAATCTTGAAACGGGATCTTTAATGTTATACAGCCAAATTAATGGTTGATGATCGGTGACTCGAGTGTAAGTATGCCCTTAAAGATATGGCCGGAAGTGTGTCGCGGCAAACACAATCGCGAGTAATTCCTTTTGCGTCGTAGAGTAATTAATTTCTTCCTCATTCAGGTTGCGTGATGCGTATGCTACTGGGAAGTCCTTTCCGATTACCTCCTGGCTTAATATGGCTCCTAAAGCATAGTTAGATGCGTCCGTAGTAACAACAGAAGGTTGCCATTGAAATCTGAAACAATGTCATTGTCATTTTCATTCTGTATTAAGTGAGGGTCACGATTTTCTTCAAATTCTAAATTTTCTCTCTCCACATTATCATTAGATTTTTGACGTTTGTTCTCGATAATAATTTCATCGTCGCGGGTATCGATCTTACGTTTCGTATCGTCTTGTAGAGTGTGTTGGGAAATAGACGATATTCGCATTGCTCTTAAGCTGCGTTGCTCTGAAACAAAGTCTTTTACCCTTGAAGGAACTTGATTTTCTGAAACACAAATGCAATTTTCTTGACATTTGCAAGCAGCTAAGTCAAACAACCGATTTGCTTCACTAAGACACGAAAGCACATTTTTCTTAAATTCAGGTTTTATCCATCCCTTCGAAAACTTTTTCGTGAAGTTTGAACTTTATTAGCTTCCTTTCTTATTAGGGCCATAATCCTTTACCGAGTAACAATCGGAATCGAGCATTTTTTCCAAATATATTCAAGTTTTGTAGCTACCACGCTCGATGCGTTAACGAATTTATTTGTATTGCAAAGGAAGTAATGATACCTCATAAGATCAAGACACGTCGGCAACTTTACATCACTCAGGCTTTTGCAAACTCTCAAAGTAGAATATTTTACATCTGAAGTTGAGGCCATTTTCAATAAGCGATACTAAAATAGATTGTAAAACTCTAAATTATGAATTCGGATATATTAAAATAAAATTACCAACAACGAAGTCAACTATAACGGTCACAAAATTAAAACTTCTTACCTATTCAAGCGAAAATAATTCTAGGCAGCAGAAATACATAATACATATTTATATATATTTTTAAACGTAGCGCACAACTCAATGTATGAAAGATTCCCACAGAATGACAGAATACCATAAACAAATGAATACATTAAAAAATTAGCGATGCCTATCATTCAGAAACAAAAGAACTGCATAAATTTGTTGCGAATAACTTCAAGACACTCTAAAAAATTATTGTAACTTTCGTAATATTGACTATTATTATGACTTTCTAGAGCAAACATGAGATTAAAGTGACAAAATGCACTGCAAATGTACTTTGCACTATCTCCCGCTCTCATTTTTGGGATAAACATTGCATTTTTCTTGATAATGCTGTATAGTATGTGTAAAAAATGACTTTACTAGGAAGTATTTTATTAATTTTAATGATTAGACTTATCAAATATAACAAATATTTTCATAGAAAAAGTGAAAATTAACATTTTTTCACATTTTAGGCTTTATCGTCAATGCGCTCCCGTTAAATTTTTGTTTAATCTGTAATTTGGCCTGTGAGTTACTGGTATCCAGTAGAAACTTTTTGGACCTGAGGCCTTTCTAGAAAAAAAAAATCGGCCCACCCTAATTCACAGTCTCATTTTGTTTCTGAGCAACGGTGGAGTGCATGGATTGTAAATGACTGAGGTCTTCATGACCGGAAAATGCGGATTTCAGGTTTGCAATTAGGTCCTTGATAGTACTAAGTTCTTTATGCTGTAATATTGAAACAGCATTGCCGACAATTCTGGCCCTAATAGCACGCAAAAGCAAGGATATTTGGGTGGCGCTGTGCAGTCTCGGGCATATTGACAATCTCTTATAAATGTTTTTACGGAGATATTATAACCATCAAATGATTTTGGGAGAAGTTTGAGAGCAGTACTGAATTTAACATAAGGATAGGACCCTGGAGTGGATTCGCGATATAGATTTCTATCAAGAGCATTATTACGTGGGAGCAGTGGTAATTGTCATGTTCATATTTGAGTCTAATTGGTAGTCGCGACTCACGTTCAGTCGCCTGCGTTCGAGGTGCAAAAACATCCCTGACCACGATGTCTTCCTTTTCTCAATCTCCTGACGAACTACTCATTGTAAATAAATCGGCGTTTCAAACAGTCCTAATATACAAATCTTCACAAAATAAGTCGAGACTATGGCACGATTTTACAGATTGAAATAAGTAAATTGTCTTTTCCGGATTTTGGAACTTTGAATGAGAAAGTTCAATTTTCTGGAGGACTCAGTTCCAAATTCGCACTTATCGCAAAAATATATAATTTCTTCAAATCTCAAATGAAAAAAATTATAAGTTGATGTTGTTTTGACAACAGTTTATAACTTTTTATAATAAAGTTTCCAGATGCATGAAAAAAACTGTATTAATTTTTTATATTCATAAAATATTTTTGAATTTGAAGGCAGAAATCATCAAAGGGAAGTGTCAATTAAAAGTTATGTATAGTGGGAGCACACTGATAAGCGAAAGTTCATTGATTTATTTTGAGATTTGATCGTTAAATTGAGTGTGACAAATGAGAGAAATACCAGCGCATATCACCAGACGGGCATGGTGAGAAATATCATTAGATTTCAACTACGCTAGATAAAAGTCACAAAATAATAGAAGATTAGGAACAATTTGATCGTTTATTATCAACGCTGTAAATTAAAATAATCCGAGAGGTAAGTGATACGCTTGCAAGTACAGTTATAGTGTGCGGCTTACCGATCGAAGACGTAGTTCTAGCTGAAAATACAACACAGAAAGAACACTATCACATAATTCCTTGGTTCACAATTATTTGAATATTTTCAGGTTGATCTTCCTTTCTGCTTTCTCAGCGGCAGCTCTGCTTCGTTGAATCTCTGCTTCCTTGACTGCTTTTCAACCTCTGCGTCTACAGTGCGCCGATACAATTGTCAGGCATTCGCTCAATGGGATCGTATTTCCGATTTACCCGTGGGAAAACTGAATTTAAACCTTTTAGTTTTAGGAAAAATTATCAGAAAGCCGTGGACGCTTGAATTTCGCGCCTGTCAAAGATTTCTGTTTGTTACACTGAAATAATAAATATTAAACGGGAATGTTTTTGTTTGTTTCTTAATCTCACGGATTTTCAGGAAGATTATTGGCAAATAAACGTCTTATGCAAATATCACTTGATCGGCAAGTCACTCACTAGTCGAGTAGAAAAACTCACCGTAAAATAGTCAGATGTAGCATGATATGGTATTTTCCGTTTTTTCACTTATTTTTAGCACGCACTCACTAAATTATAAGTTTAAATGTTTGCAATAGTGACGATTCCGAGTTAGCCAAAATCCCACCGAACTGTCACCAGTTTACTGTAACGTATGAATTAAGCGCGTGGCGGAACCTTGCAACTTTTTATAAACCCGACATGCAAAATGTATATTAGACAAGACAACAAGACAAGTGTTAGGTATGAAATCTCGAAGGTATCTGTTTGCTGATTTTTTTGTTGTTCTCCGCATGGATCTCTTGTCGGCGAAATCCTATCCCTTCCAAAAATTTACATGCAGTCAATCGGGCCCATTTCTGCAAGGGTAGAGTCGTTGAGGGGAAAAAGATGATTCAGCGCGCGCAACTGGCCCCCCCCCCCAGGTTCCTGTGCCAGGTGAAAATCGGTCATAGTTCGAAATCGAGGTACCAAGTCTTGGGAAACCCCCAGTAATTACGGTCCTAGTAGTGACGCGACGTATTTACCCAAACCCTTAAAAAGAGAATCATGAAGTTTATGGTAGGAAAGGTTTTGAATGAAGTATAATAAATGTTAATCCTAGGTTGAACAGATTTTTAGGAACCCGATCACAACTCGTAAAATCTTCACTTTAGAGACTGGGTTTTGCTAAATTAGGCATTGAAAGCCGCTCGGAATCGCACGTTTTTACAATAAAAGGGACAACCACCTCCGTGATTCTTAAACTCATAAAACTTAAATTAAAAATTTTATAGTCACAATATCAGCATTATTTTCTTATATACTAAAAGTCGCACACATATTCCTAAATTTAACCTTTCGGAGAAAATACGCACATAGATATTTTAATTCGCCCGCGTATAGTCACGTGTTTGTTTAAAATACCACCAGGAGCGTAACATCCATATGGTACCACGACCGCACAGAACAGCAGGCAGTAGACGAAATAATAGATGACGATGTTTAAAGCCTTGTTAACGAGGCTTTAAACATCGTCACATTGACTGTGGTGACAGCAGCGGTGAGAAGTTCGAGATGCCGACCATTAGTGAAGAGCAAGGTGAAGAAAAAAGAGAGGAAGGGGGCGATGAATTAGAAAGGGACAAGGAAAGCAAGAAAGTTAGGACTAAACGAAATACGACTGCGAAGTACTATGGACGTATTCACTATGAGTGTATTTATTTGTGCTCATTTTGTAAGCATTTTGCTTCCTCATAAGCATCAAATAAATTTGCTTCCTCATAGAGGGAGATTTTCCCTAACAAAAGAAAAAATTGATACGTTCAATATTTTTCAAGCTTATGTTTCTGTCTTCCCGAATATTTTATTTTCAGAAAATCAGAGGGCCCTCCAAAAATGGCAATTGATGTGTTCTGTTACAATGAACAAGTCGTTAACATACGGTAGTTTTATATTTCAAATTAAAACCTCATATAAACAATGTAACTTTTATTAAAACTTTCTAAGTAGCTATTGTTTAATCAATAATGGGCTTCGCAACTTCGTCAAAAGGTCAATCCACGCGTCTTGAAGACGCGAACAATACTGCATCAAATGCAGTACTGTTATACTCTCAATATAAAAAAATCTTCTTATAAAAAGGAAACTAATTTTGTTGATAAATTTGAAAACGATATTGGTAGGTTATGGTAGATCATGAACACTTCTTAATTTTGGCAATCGATGCGTCTCGAAGACGTGAACAAATATATGATGTACATTATAGTTGTTATATAGATAAACAGCATTTTTTTCAATTTATAAATCGGTATTGATAGACCATAAGAGGTTATAGAAGGTTCGTCAATAGGTCATTCGACATAATTTTGTTTAAACTTTATAAATCGGTACTGCTCGGTCATAAAAGGTTCACCAATAGGTCAATATATGCGTCTTAAGGACGGTAACAAATACTCTACATGTAATATTGTCGTGTTTTGAATATCAAAACAGTTTTTGTCATATAAACAGAATAAACCATTTTTTCAAACTTCATAAGTCGGTACTGGTTGGACATAAAAGATTCATCAATAGGTCAATCGATGCATCTCAAGGACGCGAACAAATACGCTAGATTTCGTATTGTTGTATTTTGAATATCAAAAAAGTTTTCTCTATATATAAACAAGGTAAAATTTTTCTTTTCAAATTTCTAAACGCAAGAAAAAATTACTTCTAAATGGTCGTTCTACCTCAAAATCCTATCCGACCTGGATATCAATCGGAGTTACACTTCGACCATATTTCATGATCGTAGCTCTTTTACTTTTCGAGATATGGTGAACAGAAAAAAGTTACACACACACAAATACACACACGGACATTTTTTTTAAATTTTATTTTCGAGATCCTGGGGTTGAATTATATAAAAATATGTAAAAAAAAGTATATTTGAAAATTTAGGTCATCACAAACCTCCCTCTGTGAGAAAGCAAAACATCAGAAAGAGATAGGGGGGATAGACGGATGTTTGAAAAATTGGAAGCTCGCATAAAAGGCTTTAGAGAGGAAACAAGGAAGAGACTGCATGATATGAATAGGCAGGGGAATGATGTAAGGGGATGTCACGTCCCGAACAAAAGGCGAGGGTAGAATGGAAAGTATAGAAAGAGAGAGAGATCAGTGTTGCTGATTATGTCAGACTGGTAAGACCTGACCAATTATTTGATTATGGGTTCGTTTGTCACTTGTCAGCCCTATGGGGACTGTATCAGTTTACAGTGTTTAAATAAAAATGTGATTAATATTTGACAGGTTTATTAGAAATAGGAACAGAATAAATAGTTCTAATAAATACATAAAACTTACAGTTACCTTTCTACGCTTGAAAGCAGGGCAAAACAGGTGTTTTGTCGGATGGATCTCCTTATATTTTGTAGAGCAACGGCGAAACTCTACCGGATGTTTGTGTGAGTTACTTGGAAGTGACTAAGGTATTGAAATGATGCACAAGCACTTTTCATTGTTTGCAGTGCGATACACGGTCCTAAACAGCTACCGAATCCAACCTTGAGTTCCTTTTTCACGAACGTATAACACAGTGGACTTTTTCCGGAATAGACTTATATACAACTCAAATAGAAGACGCGACCTTATCTTTATCTTTAGTAGCGCCTAGTTCTATATGTGAGCAATTGTCTCTTGGTTTTCCTCAAAGTAAGGTGGGTTGCGTATAAGTGAGCGTTATGTAAATTCTTAAAATTCGGGACGTAACAGGGGGAAGTGAGAAAAGTAAGAGAAAAGTTGGAAGAGTGGTATAAACTCTGGAAACAGGAGAAAGGCAATGTATGGATTGAACTAGGAAGCACAGAGAATAGACAAAAAGAGGATGACGAAAAGAGACATAGTGAGATAAAACAGTTGGAAGAACGGGTAGCAACTTAGAAATCAGGAATGAGCATATGGTGAAGGAAACAGAGAGTGCGGAAATAGTAGAAGGGAGTGATAAGAACGTGCAAAATGAGACAGAAAGACTGAAGAAGAGACGTGAGATTAAAAGAAGATTGGGGGAGAAAGAAGGGGCGAAGAGGAAAAATAACATAGTAGTTAAGGAATTAAAGGTGGAGAGTGAAACAGGGGAAGCGAAAATCAAAAATCTTATGACAGATATTGGAGATCAGGTAAGGTTAGCAGGAGTTAAGAGAATAGGATGGACGAAGAAAGGAAAAAAGGAATGTTTCTATTAAAAGTAGGGAATGAGGAGGAGAAAAAAAATTATGGAGGAAAAAAATTATTGTGAGGAAGTAGAGAAAGAATTGAAGAAAATTTGACATGAAGGGAGAGAAAAAGGGAGACGGCAAATGGAGCAGAGGGCATGGGTAGAGAGCAAAAAGGGGCACATGGTATGGTTAGAGAGAGACAGGATATGCATAAATAGGGAGGAATGGTTTTGGGACGAAGAATTAAAAGAAATAAGGAAAAAAGAGTTGAGAAAGGTAGGAAAATGGAAGAGGAAAAATAGTTTAGAGATGAAATAGAAGAGTTTCCAAACGGCAAGGGAACAGAAAAGTGAAGAGGATAGGTAAGGGAAGGGAAGAGAATAACGTGAAAATAGCTTTCGGGAATGTGTCAGGCTTAAAGAACAAGAATAAAGGATTTTGGCGGGAGCTAGAAAAGTGCGATGTGATTAGGATAAGCGAAACTTGGGCGGTTGAGAAGGACTGGAAGGGAATGAAAAGGATTTTACCGAAAGGTTATGTATGGACGGTGCAAGAAGCAAGAAAGGAACACGTTAAAGGGAGAGTGATGGGCGGCATGGTCTCAGGGGTGAGGAATGAATGGGCATTAAATTGGAGAAAATAGGGGGACAGGGAGAAAAAGGATGGAACAATGGTAAGAAGATTATAATTGGAAACGTCAAAATAGCGGTGGTTTGTGTATATAGAAGAAGAGGGGAAGAGGAAGGTTGGAAAGTAGTAAGGAGGTGGATGGAGGAAAAGAAGGTAGAGTTGGTTTTGATAGGAGGTGATTGAAATGCCTGGAGTAGCAAACGAGGGGGAGGGATTTAGGATAAAGAAAAGGAGGTATATAAGGAGCTCCAAACATAGGGAGACAGACCGGGAGCGGAGGAGGTTACTAGACGTAATAGGACAAAAAAGGATGGTTCATATGTAATGGCAATATGAAAGGAGATGGGGAAGGAGAGATCACATTTATAGGTAAGGGAGAAACAGTAATAGACACCCTGGCGGAAGAAATAATGAGGAATATGATAGGGAGTATAAAGGCGGGAAATGAGATAAGGTCTGAGCACTTCCCGGTAATAGCTACAGTGCAAGGTGGCATCCGTAAGTGTGGCAGAGGGAGGAAGGAAAGAGGGAGAGAAAGGAACACGAAAATCGGAGTCCGGGGGGGGGGGTATAAATTAAAAGAGTTTAAACAAAAAATGGAAGAGGAGAATGTTAGGTATGAAAAAGAGGAGGGAGCAGACTCGTCAATGGAAAGGTTGAAAGGGTCGACTGAGAAGGTAAGGGATGAGATAGGTACAAAATAAAAAAGAGAAGAGGGAAAGAAACGCTGGTAGGATGAGGAATGCAGGGAGAGTGAAGAGAGAATGAAAGATTGTGTAAGAAAATAGATGAAAGGGGAAGTGGAGGAGGGGGAGTACAGCAGGAGAAAAAGAGAACATGAAAGGATGCTGGAAAGTAAAAGGCAAAGGGGAAAGGAGAAATAAAAGGAAGAAGTAGAAACAGCCATCAAAGAAGGTAGGGTTTGGGATATGATAAATAGGGAAAGAGGAGAAAAAAGGGCGTGAATGAAGAAATAGAAATGGGTGAGTGGTCGGATTATTTCAAGGGTCCGTTAGGGGGAGAGCAAAATAAGATCAAGGGGGAAAATTGGAGGATAGTCCAGTGATAAATGGATGAAGGGAACGAAATAACAAGAGAAGAAGTGGGTGAGGCAATAGATAGACTAAAAAGAAATAAGGCTACAGGAGAGCATAGCATGTAGAACGAAGCGATGGAGTATGGAGGAGAAACGGTGAGGAAAGGGATGTGGAAGATCTGCAACGAGGTGTGGAAAGGAGAAGGGTGGCCGGAGGAGTGGATAACAGGGCTGGTGGTACTGCTTGTCAAGAATGGGAAGGGCAAGAAGGTAGATGAGTACAACGGGATCACTCTCATGCCAGTGGGCTATAAAATATATATGCAGAAATTTTAAGAAAAAGGTTAGAGAGTCAGATGAAAGAGAAAGAAAGTATCCCACACAATCAGCATCTTTTGACTCAGTAAACAGAAATGTGCTATGGCAGGCACTGAAAGAGAGGAGAATAGAAGAAAGGCTGGTGGAGAGGATAATGGAAATTTTTACAGAAACCAGCATTAGCGTGAAGATAGGAAAGAGGACAGAGGAGGTATTCTGGACAGGAAGAGGTCTAAGGCAAGGGTGCCCGTTGAATCTGCTACTTTTTAATATGCTGCGGGCAGACTTAAAGGAGAAGCTAAGGGAGAAAGGGAAAGGGGAACGGTTTTGGGTAATAGCAAACTATACTCTTTATCATACCCAGACGACCTAGTTCTGTTAGCGGATAATGAGAAGGAGATGAACCTAATCATGAGAATTTTCGAAGAGTATGTGGGAGCAAAAGACTTGACGGTGAACGTAGAGAAGACCAACGTGCTATGCAACAGAAGAAAAAATACTAAAATAAATTACGTTTGGAAGATGAACGGACAAACAGTGAAAATTGTGGAGGAGTTCTGTTACCTAGGTTTATAGTTTGAGGTAGGAGGGGGAATCGAAGTGCAGGTAAGGAAAAGAATCGAATGTGCGAGTAAACTAATGGGCCAAGTATCTGGTGTAGGAAAGAGAAAGTTTAATGACGATTGTAGGATGAGGGTTTGGTTGTTTCATGCGTTGGTTTGGGCGGTGTTGTGTTATGGAGTGGAGGTCTGGGGATGGAAGGAACATAGGAAAGTGGAAAGCATGCATGAGAGATTTCTGAAATGGGTAATGGGGGTTAGTTGGAGTTGCCCAGGACACATATTAAGGGAAGAATTAGGAAGGAAAAAAATGTTAACTAGATAAATTAAGAGCGCTGGGAGGTTTAAAGAGAAGCTAAAAAGGGGAGAGGGGAGCAGAATAGCAAACGTATGATTGAGCAAAATTCGGAACAAGGAGACGAGAGGCAATTTGGGAAATTCGAAATGGGAGGAAGAAAGGAAAAAAATGAGGAGGGTTTGTGATATACGAGAAGGTGTACTGGAGTAGGGTGATACGGTTTAGAATGGTAGAAGGAGTGAGAGCTTATAGATATTGAATGGATGAAGGGGAGAATCTGTTTAGAGTATGTGGATATGAATTGGAGTCATGGGCACAGGTATTAGAGAGGTGTACAGGAGAGAAAGATGGACAGTTGAGTGGGGATTTGTGTGTAAAATGGATTTTGGATGGTAATGGACAAGAAGTGACGTGAATGAAGGAAATGGAAGAACTAAGAGAACTAAGGAAAAGTAACTAGCAAAAAGTTAAATTTAAAATCGTTGAAAATCTATTTTATCATAAGAGGAAACGGAAGCCCTGGAAGATCGCTCATTTTTAGAATTTTGAGAATTATTAGTATTAATATTATTCTTATTTTAAGTAAAGCGAATCATTAGAATATAAGCAGTGGTTAAGTTAGATTTAAGATGGAATGTAAACATGTGTACATGGAGCGAAAGCACTAAAACCCGTAAAAGGGAGACATTAAATATACATACATACACACTTAAATTTAAAATTCAAATAAAATTGAATAAACTTCAAAATTTGAGTAAAATTAAGTTAAATTTAAAATTTATATAAAATTAAAGTAAATTTAAAATTTAAGTGAAATTGAGCTAAGTTTAAAATTTACATAAAATTTAGGTGAATTGGAAATTTAAATTTAAAATTTAAATAAAATTTAGGTAAAATAAAAATTTAAATAAAATTTAGTTATATTAAAATTTTTTTTTAAATTATTTAAATAAATTATTAAATGAATTATACAAAGAAATTTCACGAAAGGTATAATTTGAAATATAAGTCTCTCATAGAGTTGATAAATTAAACATTGATAGCCGCGATATTCTTGTTAAATTTTGTATATGCTTTACGTATAACCTGTCAAATTCAAATTATTTGATTCTGAACGTTTTGAATTGAAAATTAAAATGCAGAATTTTAAATGCTTTTAATTGGAGATTATCTCACATTGAAAGCCTTTAATTTAAGCCTAATCAAGTTAGAAGGCTTAGAGGCATTGTAAATGTTACGATATTGAACGTTTAAATTCAAGCCAATTTAAATTTCAATGTTCAAGTTTTTACTTGTTTCAAATTTGATTCTTCAATTACGAAATTCTTTCTTAAATACTTTTCATTTTACACTTTCGAATCTATTATTCAACATTTTTGAATAATCGAGGAAAAAATAGAAAATAACGAGATAAAAATTATGAGAATTTAGTAGACATCCTGATTTTTCATTTTTACGTAGCATACTTTAATTGAGGGAATACTCATAGAATTCATAGAATTCTCATTGAATATTTATAGAATTGATAGAACAGATCGAACTTTTCTGATTAGTATTGGAAAATACAGATTTTTAAAGAACAAGCAGCTTCAAGCATTAGAGGGCTATCCATAAATAAATTTAAACTATCTTTTTTCTAATTCGATACATTCAAAATTAAAATGGAAATTGTATTAGAAGTAGAATTTTTTATTTATATTCTTATTTTAAAATATCTATAAAAATTTTTAAGAAAATGATTAAAATTAATAGAAATTAAATTTGTTTGTGAAAAAAGTTGAAAAAAGCGAGCTTTTCATTGAAAGAAAGCATTTGAAATATTTATTTTTGCAAAATGAAAAAAAAACATTTAGAAGCGAATTAAATATATAAACAGTTTAATAAGTAAAATGCAGAAAAAATGAAAAGAAGCGTTGCAGCGAAAATCGAGCCTGCAACCTTCCGGCTACAAACACGACGTGCTACCGCCTGAGCTACTTGGCCAGCTGGAAAATATATTTTTCTATACAGGACTGGCGGGGATAACTTTAAAGTTTAAAGTCTTTTTTCACAAAAAGTGCAAAATATAAAATAAAGAAAATAATTAAATTAAAGTAAATAAAAAACTATGGGAACTTACACTTCTAGGTACCTAGATATTCATTAAAATTTTCAATAATGACAATTAAAAAAAAAAATTTATTTAATTTGCCCAGAGTTTCGAAATTAAAAAATTAAAATGGAAACGGTGTCAAGTTCTTCAAAAAAGATACTACATGTTCTAACAAATATAGAAATATAATACTTTTTGAAATAAAAAATGGCCCTAGGGTGTCGAAATGAGGTAAAAAATGTTGAATTATAGCAATTTAAAGATTTGATCTATGTATATGAAAATTATGGTACTATTTATGTACAGTTTTTAATATTAAATGCTAATAAAAAATAAAAAATTTAAGGAAATCCATATTTTTTGTTTGTTAGATTTTTTGAAATACTTTTTATTTACTTTATTATATTTACTTCATTTTATTTACTTTTTATTTTTACTTACTTTTTATTTCAATTCAAAAAAAATGGTCTTGTTTGTAACGTGACCTTACTTAAACTTTACAAATATTTAACAAATATAACATCTCAGAAGGAAATTTTCCAGGTCTATAAGGAAATTATGGCTTGCTTTTCCAATGCGACGAAAGAGATGTCATCCGTAAAAATATATTTGTTTTTGAATAAAAATCAACTGAATCTTAAGAAACATCATTTTTGCTCATTTCCAAAAAAAATTATAACTCAAACAAAAATGACATTTGTTAATTTAAATTGGTTACCACCATTCAATACCATCAATTTTACATACAAAAAATTACTATTATTTTAATACACATAAGAAAAAAATATTTAATTTACGAGAATTTAAAATTTTAAAACCTCTTTGCTACACTCTCGGACTAATTTTGGTTTCAAAAAGTCATTCGAGTTTTTTAGTATCAACTTTTTAGCACTAGAAATTTTCGAATTTCGAAACTTTCGTATCTTCGGCTCACCATACGTAAATATACATATCTTTGTGAAGATGTCATGCAATTTAATTTTATAATTCATTCAAGACCTTTTCTACTTAATTAAAATTATTTTTTCTTTTACTTATCAAGTAAATTGGAGTATTACCAATTTGGATTTTAAACGCACTACGATTTCGAGCGACCGAATATATAGTTGCCTATCGCGCCTCTACAAGTATGGGGTGGAACTAAAAGCTATATATATATATATATATATATATATATATATATATTCTGCTGAAAACCTGGAAACCGAAAGCATAAGGTCACTCATGTATTTTACATGGATGATCTTAAGATCTATGCTAGGAATCAAGAGAAACTACATCTAGCTCTGAAAATTGTCAAAGAGTACACTCAAGAGATTGGAATGGAATTCGGGTTAGAGAAATGCGCCAAGGTTAATTTGAAGAAAGGAAAACTTAATGGCATCCCCGAAGATCCTGAGCTCGTTGACAGAAGCGCTATACGACACCTTTGCGCTGGAGAG